>JAVQJW010321097.1:0-13924 GCA_036025195.1 Hypseleotris klunzingeri
CAACTAGTGGTTAATATACTATTTTAATTAAACGTAGAGTTTGCCACATGCGTATAGGCTGGACAGCTGTGTAGCACCTAAACAGATTGAACAGGATTTGCTAAGCCCTAACACTAGAAGCTGCTGTATCACTTACACTATTGAGAATAAGCGCCAACAGTGCTAACTTCTTCACATTTACAGCATTTATAAAACATTAGGAGACAACACATTTGAAATGGTGAGAAGTAATTAGGCTGATTATTTGACAGTTAAGAGAAGCAGTTTAGCAGTCTGACGGCAGAACAAGCCAGGACTTCCCTCCCTGCCTCTTTAAACAAATGGTCCAAACACATATTCACAGCTCTACAGAGCAGCTTGGCTTCAGCGTGAGCTCCACTCACGCTCAGTGAATCATGCTGTGATGGGACAGCAGTCCAGCTTCTCATATTCACTCAAAAGCACAGTCGCACTGATACAAAAGTTGAGTGGCAGCCAGGGCCATCTCTGTAGCTGTTGGTGCCTCCACCTTAGAGAAAAGCCCTTAAACTGTGATGGCCACTCGTTCAGCTGAAAGCATATCATGGGCTTTATGGCCGAGTGGAAACAGCCAAGTGTCACACACACTGGATCATGTGAAGAGTACCACCGGGGGCTGAGCTCCAATACAGAACCAACAATCAAGCCCGTCCTGTGCCTCTAAATTCCTTTGTTTCTCATTATTGAGCTAAATGAATTAAGAACTTTTTACTGGAGTCTGATTTTTTTTTCATTTGCCCTTTTGAACAACCTGAGGGGAATTTTAACATGCTATTACCTTTTGACACCAAACTGCTATTGGAAGTTGGAGAGTTGGGAGGTATTTAGCTGCAGCTCCAGAGTAACAGAGGTGGAAAAGACCTGTGCTTTCCTGCGAGGAGATGGAGAGGGTGCCTGGGGCAGCTGGGGTGGAAGGCCCCAGCCTGGGCCTTGTCCACTGCAACCTGCCAGACACAGCTTGAATCCCATTTATTCCCGGTGACCTTAAATAAAATGCCGGCTACCCCTGTGGGCCCCATGTGAGGTCCAAACCAAATGGGCTGTGTTCTGCTCTCTTTCAACCCCACTGCTAGAGAAAATGAGCTTTATCTGTGGGGGAACATGGGGCCATGTGACTAAATGCCCCTTTCCCTGCACGCATTTCCCCACAAACTCAATTTTGCAGCTAATCTGCAGAGCCGTCGCCTTTTAATTACTGGCTCTGCTATTGAAGAGCTCCAATGCAGAAACTGTTTAATTCATTTTGTTGCAGTTAAATGTATTCTTATAGCAGTGCAGTTTGACTAGACACGTTTAAATTTCTTAACTGGACACATGTGCTCATCATACTTCTCTCCTCAAGGTAACAAGGGAGTTGTCTAACAAATGTATTGGATAAATAAAGCAAAGGAGCCATTTAAAGAAACGTGTAATCTTAATTACAGAAGGTTGTCAAAGCACTAGGTGGCATATGAGAGGTGAGAAATTGTTAAATGAAGCTCACTGTGTCTTCCCATGACAGCCAGGAACCCATACAACAATTTATTACACACTGATACCCTTTCATACAGCAAAAACTTTAAAATCTATTTAAATATGATTTTTAATTTTTCAGTTAATAAGTCATTCACTTCAAATCAGTACCAGTGGTCTGGAAGTGACAATTTCACACCATGTTTGTATTTTCATGCATTGAAATCAAGCATAAGCTTAGCTGGATCACACTTGACTTGCTGCCACATTTGCCATGGATTGCATTCCCTGATTCAAATAAACAGCAGGCATCCACAGCTCTCACAACATTACTGTATTCTGCTTGTGCTTTTCAACATAGGCAAATGCACAATATTTTGCCTCAGCTCCCTAATTTTGATTGGTTCGTATAAGGCTATTATATGGTGAATGTCTCTGCAATTGGTTTCCTCTAAATATGTGCAATTTGCATTTAATATATTTTCTAACAAAGGCACCTCTTTTGTCACATTAACCCACACAAGCTATTGGTGGTTTTCAAGTGCCCACTACACACCGGTGCAGAGCCCAAGTCTGCATGAGCAACTCTAATTAAAGTGGAGTTAATCACAAATAGCTGGATAGGGCCACAATTGAGGCATATGTTAAGAATGAATTACTAATTAGAGCAGCAAGCAGTGAGACAAGTCCCAAACTGCTTGAGAAGTCTCGGCACGTTACTAATATATGAAAAGGTATAAACAAACAGCAATCTGGTTGTTTAGCTCCTCCATCCCACTTACAAGGATCCAATTATGGCAGATCCCTGGAGCCGCCAATACAATCAGGAAAGAGTGAGTCGGCGTTATGATTAACTACGAAGGCCACATACTCTCCGCTCCAGCCAGCAGCAGGCCTACTCTCACAGGCAGCCTTCTGTGGCCAATGAGCCCCAGGGTTCCACTACCAGAACGGGCCAATGGAGAACCCAACAACACAACATGAACGCCCAGGCTTTAGATACTGCAGCGCTGTGATATGTACAAGCTAATTCACTGGATTGCTTACTTTTATAGGCCGTCCCATAGGGTGAGGTATAACACGCGATTAACACTGCAAATTCTTTGGACAGAGCATGTGGCAGGTGTGGCGGAGACACCTGTTCCTCTTTTAGTACCACACTATGAAGCATGCATCTGATGAGACTTACAGTAAATGCAAGTGATGCTTCAAATCTGAATAATGCAAAAATGACAGTGTTTAACGACTGGCGGCAAGGTTTTCAGAGGTGAAATCACACCTGTGAATTCCAAAAAGGCCCACTACTCTGAGTCAGATCATTCTATATCAGCTTCTCTCCAGTGCTGCCTGCATCCATACATCCAACTGTGCTTTTCACCACACTTTCAGCAGGAATAGCAGTGTGCAGCCAAGAGGTAAGCTCGGGCGATGGATGAAATGTGCTTTTTTGCCATTTATCATTCAGTGCTGGAGGTTGTGTACAGTTAGCCATCTGGATCCTGGGGAACTGTAAAAAAATTCTCCCTGATACTCCGAAGAGCAATCGAAACACAGACAGAAAAATCATTTGTGTCTGAGAAGTTTGATTATTTGTATTTTTTTCTGACATTTAACCACATTTAATAATTTTAGAATTTTACTTTATATATTTTTAAATAATAATGATAATACTTACATTCAACAGGTTCATTTTGTCTTCTTTTTACTTATTACTGACGTTTTCTTTTATTCAGACAATGATATTATTGTCTGATGATAATACTTACAGTTATACTATAGTGCATTTCAAGTGTTTTTTAATTAAGTTCATAATTCATTTGTTCCACATTTACACACTGGTGGTGGTAAACCATTAGCCACAGCTGCCCGGGTGCACACTGACAGAGACATGGCCTCTCTGACTACCACCAAACACAAACACAAAACCACATTCAGCAAAGTGTATTGCCCAACGACTGCACACGGATGCGGATTTGAACCGGCAACCCTATGGTACCACTGCGCCACTGCCACCCAATGCAACTGAATTACACAAACTACAGTTTGCAAATATAAAACCAAAGAAAAATCAATGTACAGTGATGTGATTTTAAGTGTCATTCCAATGTGTCACTGTTTTCATATTGAATCTACTTTATTGGTCATTTGTGCCTGGGACGGACAGTATGATTACTAATATCATTGCCCAAATCAATTCTACATTGGAAGTCTATTATGATAGAAATATAGGGTCCTTTATTGGTCCCTCTGAGGTTGTAAAGCTGTAATGTCAAAGCAAAGAGAATCAGTCAGGTCAACAGCAGTCAGCCATCTCTAACAAGAAAGACACCAACAGACAAACCAGTGGAGGATCACAGCATGACCCATGGAGTCCGCACACAGACACACAGTAACAGGGCGCTCAGCAGGAGAGGAGCAGCATGACGCAAGGCTTAACTTTAACCTGTGAAAGAAAACCTATGATGCACAACAACAAAACCACCTCTACACCTTTGATTTCTCTATTCACGCTCCATGTAATACAAATACAAATGTAGCTATCACTGGTCTTGGTCCGTTTTTGTAACTCAGTGTTTTCCTCTCCTCTTGGGCGGGGTTTAATTTAAATATGAGGACGTGTGTGTTTGTTTGAAAGTAAACTGTGTTTGTCTAGCAGCAGCCAGCCAAGTCTTCACTCCACTCCCCAATGATTAATATGCAGGCTTATGGTGGAGCTACAGGGACAAGGGGGAGGTCGAGACTAGAGATTTGTCTGTGGTTTAATTAGTGCGTTACTGGCAAATTTTCCATCCATAATTATGGCCAGGGTTCTTTCTGACCATTTTGTTATTTTCTGCATGTTTGGCTTTTATCCAATCATGTTTTATTCAATATTTGTTGTGTACATTTTTGTTTTGCCAGTGTCTTTTCCATTGAGCAAGAAGAAAAACACTTTACAGGATTGCTAAACGCCACTTCTATTTTTTAGCATTTCCGTTTCATTTTTTGTTCCTGCGTCTCTGAAATTACAAGGTTCCCCATGTGTGGCACAGGCTGAGGCTCATCCAGGAGGCCAAATATATTTATAAGCATGTTTATTTTGCTTTTATAAAATTCAATTTTGAATAGATGAAAAAAAAAGCATTTTTGCAACTTGTAAAAAGCTATAGTTCCCTATATGCTTCCCAATGACTGAAAAAGAAACTAGGGTTTTGCTATCAAGGTGTTTCCTTTGACACCAGGGGAAGTTGAAAGTAATTTATGAGGCAATAATGTAAGAGGAGAGGTGTTTTAATACTGTGGATATTACATTTTTAGTCAAAACGATTATTAAAATACATAACCAGCTGCTGTGATGCCAATTCCTGTGATGTCCTCAGCCTTTTTACCGTTAACATTTGTATATTCTCCCAAACACACAAAGGCATATATAAGCAGTGCTGGGGGAATTTGGGCTGCCAGGGCCCTGTGGGGAAGCGATGGCTTCCTGTTTGCAAGGCTTTCTTTAGCGAAAATGCTTAAAACGGGCCAAACGAGAGCAGTGCTTATCCAGCAAAATTGCTGCTAGATGGAGCAGAAAGTGCACAAATTTTCTATGACACCCCAGTAATGAGGTTTTATATTGACCCAGGAACAGTGAGTGGAAAGGCTGGCTGCTCCTCTTCTCCTAAACTCAACTCTCTTCAGCCTCTGTTTAGGACCCTGCTATAGAAAACTGCATTCAGACAGGTCACCTCACAAAACAAACAACAGACACTAATATTTCCACAAGCCTTTCTTTGACTAGAAATCTGAACATTATCTATTAGGGCACAATTCATCAAATAGCTCACAAAGGCTGCAAATTTTTAGGCAATATAAAATCCTGTGAACAAGACAAATATAAAAAAGTTGTGGAAGTTTAACAGTTAAAATTTTAGTCTTCTTTTAAGTGTTATTTCTTCCAGACAGGTTTAAAATATGAATCTTGGTTTTAAAAACAATATTGCAAATTGCAAATTTAATCTCAGTGGCGATTTTGTCACAATTAGACATGTTTTATATAAAAGGATTTGTATCTTAGGGGAAAAATTACTGTTTTTGTCTGACTTTTTTTTTTTTTTTTGAAAATAAAAAAAATAAAAAAGTGTAATTTGTTTTTAGCATTTGTTTTATTTTTTGTTGCTCAGTTCTTCTCCTCAAAAGGCTAGTTTTGCTAAGATACACCAGCCTTGATGCTCCATCCAGCCTATTAAACTGTCTGCTGATTTTAATGCCAACAGGAGAAGCTGATAGGATTGGCCATTACTGAAGCATGCAGCACGTAAACCTGCAAAAGTCTTTTAACTACTATTTGATCAAATGTATTTATCTGGCCACGCCTCTTTATTGTATTTGGCCACAACATAAATGCCCAGATACACTCAAACGTTCAAACTTGAAGGAGACAGTCTGAGGAATTTAAAAGAAGTCAGAAGTCAGTGGAAATATTATGTTTTGTAAATGATGTGACTGGGTTTGATACAAAACTGTACAAACACAAGTGCAGATGCTTTGATAACAGTGCTTTCCGTTTGATCAGCATCTCCCTGAAGACATCTCCCTCTCAGAATGGTAAGTGCCTGAGGCAGTGGCCCATGATGCACGGCTCTATATCCTGGAGCTGGAGCAAGTAAAGGTCACTGCCGGATGTTTGTGAAAAGCATGGCAGCCACTGAGCTCACTGTAATCTGCGGACACTTATTGTATTTGCACCGTTAGCATATGTGATCCATTCACAACAGGAAACAAAGCATTAAGTGTAGCGTCTTGTGAGAAAACATAGCTCAACACAGGCCTGGCACTTTCATTAGCAATATTTTTTCATGTCCATCAGGATAGCATGCGCCAAGCTATTTTAAGCACATGCATCACCACTAAGTTTTCGCACAGTCTGCAGTCCTGTGATGAATTAAAAATGTATGCTTGGGTGCATATAATTTTGGTATACATCATAATTACTACCTTAAAGGGAAACTCATGTAATTTAAAAAGAGGAGTGTTAAATGTGTCTAATAATTATCTTTTAATACTTCAGTGGTATGAGCCTATGCCTTGCCAATTTCGAACCCAGGCAATTTAGCTGTTTTCTCCACAATCTGCCTGAGGTGCCAACGTGGAGACTAGTGCTTTCTGACAAACATAAGCCTCAAAGGCCACTCACAATGCATTAAGAATGTTTTCTTTTTGACAGACATCAAAGTGTGACCTTTAAATGATTCTTGTTATCACGGAAGCTGAACACAAAAATCAATAGGATGCAGCGGAGAGGAGGGATTAATGCAGGGCAAATTGATCATTCCATTTCATTTTCATCTTGATTTGATGTGCCGGCCACACACACACACCTCCGCTGACCACAAACTGCTTTTAACACTTCATAGCAGCGAACAGAAGAAGCATCTTGGTTACAAAAGCAGGGATGGCAGGGTCATGAGTTTTTTCTGACAGTTAACCTTCATAATAAAAGCATGCTTGGCTTTTTTCTGAGCACTATATATTGTCCCATAGTGCTTTAACTTCTCTGCACTGCGGGGGAATAGATGATGGTAAAGCTCAATGTCTTTTTCGAATGGTTTATGGGTCCATCAAACTGCAAAAACAAATACATTAATCACCAGAATCCAGTGATAGATCATTAATTATGGTACCTCACTGTTGATGTCATGCGTTGTTGAATCCTTTCATGAATAATCACAGCACTTTGGCAGAACTTTATTAACCACACTGCTCATTTACAAAAGCAGTGTCTCAACAAGCAGCATCCAGTCAGACAGATAAAAGACAATATTTTCTTTTTAAGCTTCTTTCAGTAAACATTAAAGGGAATATCTCCCTTTAGAAGAATTATGCTATTTTTTCCCTGTGCCGCTTCCCATACACAGTCGAGATTGGGTATTACCGCCAAAATGTCACATCTCACAGATAAGTGCGATAACAAAGATCTAGAAAATGAAAAATGGCACTTCTCTTCTACAAGGAGATACATCAGTGTTTATTAAATCAATGCCAGACAGAGGAATGTGAAGGTAAAATAATGAAGCACTTATAAATGATCTTTGCTTCGCTGGGCCTTACCTGATCAGGGCGTTCAGGGACCACCAATGCGAGGCATATTAGGAGAGGTCTATTAATCCTAGTGCTTCTCATAGCTGACTATAAAATGGGGGAGTCCTCTGTGACTTACTTGGCACATCCTTTTTAATTTTTCAACATAAAAAGTCAGCCACAAAGCTCTCATTGATTGGGTGTGAAAGTTTGGCTTGTCGGTGTGTTTCTGCTGTTACGGTGTGGATATTTTATTATGGTGCTCTGGGACACACATTAGGCAGCGCTGCTACCTTTTCCACAGCCTCCATGGCAACTGGGAGGCTGCTCTCCCCGCAGAAATGTGCTTTTAATTGAGTGACATCTAATCAGGCGGTGAAATACAGTGCTGGAGTTAACAAAACAGTTCAACGAGGGACAAAGTGGACAGGCTGCAATCGCGCTCCTGTTGACCAACTCAAATTAGTCTGCCTTTAATGAACAAAATGACAAGGTTGGAGGTATTCTTGGGGATCATTGGGAGAAAATGTGATTGGATATGATGAGCCCTTCTTAAGACTACAGCAGCTTTGGGAGGAGGCATGTCTTTGATGTGCTGAAATTACTGGCACTGAGAGGTCTCACGAGCTACGCCTTAACACATATTAAACAGGCTCCAAAGGATGAATTTTTCACCGTCATCTTTTTTCCTTTAGCTTGTTGCGTGGTGTGCCATGCATACACAGATGTCTGCAATCTTCTTCCTTAAAATGGGTTGTGTTTTTTTTTTACAGAAATAGCAATTCTTCCTCATTACCAGATGTCACATTGATGCAAAGGGGGCATTATCCACGACCCTCAACCTAAAATCATTGGCAGGATGATTGGAGGAGTGATTGCAATCCAAGGACTCAAGTTAATAATAAGCTCTCTTTCTTTTTCACATCAGAAGACACAGTAAACATTGAACTCAATCACAATTCAAATCTCAAGCCTGTGTCCTTCTTTGTTAAAACATTACTCATTGTTCACTTGCTTAAGACAAAGTTTAATACAAACTAACAGTGATGAATACAAACTAGCAATGGACTATTGCCATGTTTGCAGCTAATTGTAGTTATTCTTTTTGCCACATATTAAGGCTCTCTAGACAAATAACCCACTCTCTGCCCTTACAAGAAAAGTACAAAAAATGCTTTTGTTAAGCAGGGTATAACAAATGTTTCTGCAGTAAAAATGTGCTGGATAAATAAAATGCAACTCTTGTGAAATGTGTCTGAGTTTGTATATTCCACTCTGTGCCGAGCGCTCTTAATTGGAAGGACCTTAGCTGATGCTGAAAGGTGGAGCTTTAAGAGTTGCTTCTTGTTCCTGCTTTACAACATAGCAGTTGGAGGTCTCGTCCAAGTTATCTCCCAATGTGATAATAAATGTGTTTTTATTTTAACATATGTTTGATGAAATTATATTACTACAATAAATAAGTTACTATTATTTTATGAAGGTTATGTTGAAGTTGTTATGCCTTCGAGGGCTATAAACAGATGGACTGATGTAGCAAACACAACACATACAAGCTAACTGGTGCTAAATATGTTAAATACACTGGTGACCAAATAGAATGAGACAAGTTCGATAAATTAGGTGCAGACATTTTAAAACTCGCTGTCAGTGTGATATAACACGTGACATTTTTTGCTATTGCTTAAGAAACAGTAACGAGGACAGAAGCAATAATAATTCTTTAAAGATTTGTAAGAATGAGGTTACTCCAACAAAGCCTTAATGCTTGCATTACTTAATTAGTAAAATCAGGTAGCTAGTTTGCAATTGCAAATGAATGTTATAATGTAGTGTCTTATCACACTGATGGTAATAAAGAAACATTTCATCTGTCTCACCTCCAGCGCACAGCTTTGATGGTGTCAAGTGTGAGACGACAACCAATTAAAAGAAAATCAGTCAAACAACTGGGGGTCAGATCTCAAGATGCTCCCAATCACTTATAATTTCCTGTTGTTATGCTGCGTTCCCACTCCTCCTGATTGGACTCTGATAATTGTGTGGCATGCGTAGAGGCTGGACTGGCTACATAATTAAGTGCATCTAGTGAAGATTGTAGCACGTAGTGTATCACTGTGCTTATCTGCTGTGTGCGGTACAGCTCCGAGGTGGGCTCAAACAAACAGGGGCACAAGTAACAAGGGCCACAGCACCTTTAATAATAGCTCTGGCCTCAGCTCAGAGTGTTTGTTTTTAGGAATGCAAAAGCTGGAGATGATAAGAATGGCATGCGTGGGGTCTGGCAGGACAAAGCCGTATTCCTGATAGTGTTTCTGTGCACGTCTTCCTCTGTTAGTCATTACTGTGTGCAGACGAGGGGTGATGTTTACTCTGCTGAGACAAGCAAGTCCACTGCTCTGGGTTGCAACCTTGTGACTCTCTTCTCCCTCCTGCTGCCAGCTCTCCTAACATCTCGCCCTAGCCCCACCACTCCACGGGCTCAGCGGCCAGCTATGGACTGCGCACAGTCTCCCTCAAAGTCAGATTTTGAAAAGAAAATACAAAAATATCATCTGGCTGGTGGGTGTTTGGTTAATATTTTAGGAAATAATAGGCTAATGCACACTAGGGATGTGATACTGTAATCCATTGTTGTCACCACATTTCCTCCCTTTGCCTTTGTTTGTCACTTCCAAACATTACGGACGCCCACACACCCACAAAAAGAGGAGAAGAGAGGAAGAAAAGCATTGTGGCTGAGACTTTAAGCTGTACAGAGGAAAAGCATTAAAAGGAGCTTGTAGTTTATTGGTAACAGATCAATAGAAATGTAGTTGGATGTTTGTTTCACATAAAGATGAGAAAATATTAAAGAAATTAGCAAACATAAGTGATTGTTCAAGGACAGCAAAGTAATAAAATACAGAGAAGACAGAAAAGTTTAAAATTGCAACCCAGTCTCCGAGATGTTTTTATGTGAAAACTTTAGGTTTAAAGGGAAATTGGGAGGAAAAAGATGATAATGTATAAAATGTACACTATGAAACAAACATGCTGCAACTAATGATTTTTTTGGTTTCTATTAATCTGTAAACTATTTTTTTCACTTAATTCCAATAGCAATGCGTCAATTGGAGATTTTTTACAACACTTGATCCAGCTAAAGCTAAAACTGAGGACTTAAGGGTAGAGCATATAACGAACAAAGCAGTTTTTTCATCTTAAATGCAAAATATGTATACATTTTTGAATGGTTTTGGCCCAGTTACTGCTCTGTGTGGGTTGTTATCTTAACAAATGTCCTGTTTTAGAGTCTGTATACTCCAGTTAACAATTATTAATTGCTAAATTACTTTACCAAGACTAATGGTATTAATTGTTTCAGCCCTAAAAACATACTTCAACAAACTGGGTTGAAATGAAAGAAAAAGACAGGAAGCAACAAAAGTAAATAACTATGAAAGTTGTGACAATGTTGTGTGATGGCAAAAGGCTCAAATCAATAAGAATGCATCAAATAAAAAAATGAAATGATTACCAAGCTTATGCAGGAGGTCAGGGTTCAACAAAAACAGATGAAACCATTATGGCGTCTGCATGGATGTCTCTGCAAGAAATAAACAGGGAGTTGAAGTAAGTACACTTTAGCGTAAGTGCCGTTTAAGTTCTGCATCTACTTGACAATATGTAGCACTCAAATATTAATGTGACACAATGCTGTAGTAAGCAGTGATCCTCCGTGGTGCACCGGCCGATGATGAAGCTACGTTTTCTTAAGTGCTGCTGGGCTATTTCAGGCCTTAGTGAATCACAGACACACTTTAAAACGGCATCTTTTTATCATCTCATAACAGCGCACACAACATAAATTACGTGTTAGCTCCTTTTAAAAGCTTTCAGCAAAATTAGGTAGACAAAATAAGACACCATTGCGGGGCTAACGCATCAGTCATGTTTTGAAGTCTCACGCTTTCATGCTAGCTTGCAAAAAAAAAAAAAGCATTGAGAAACAGCAGTCGGAAGACAAAAAGTGTGTTGGACTTTTGTTGGACTAAAGAAGAATCCTGTAGAATCCTTGTAAACAGTATGTGAGGCGCCAGCACCTCGAAAACAACAAAGTTATTACTCTTTGCCAAATAAAGAACAAGTACAATGGACCAAAGCCTCTCATCTGTTTACGTCTTGTTTTGCATAAAATAAACCCCTTTATGTATTGAATATTGTTGGTGTAAAGTAAATAAAATATACATAAACTTTTTCTTACCAATTCTTGTAAGCCACAGCTGCACTGGGGCGCACTGACAGACTCGTGGCTGCCAGTCTGCGCCTACAGCCCCTCAGACTACCAATCACACAACCACATTCATAAATAGGCAATGTGGGATAAGTGTTTTGCCAAGGGACTGCCGTCCCTATACTATGTTTTTGTCTATGAAGAAAGTGGTAATACTCACTTAAAGCACCAGCAGAGGACATGCTGAAACTGAAGATTTTCAAGTGGCTCTAAAACAATACTACCTATCCTTTGAGAAGCAGACTGGTTTATGTCACTGTTTACTGAAAAGAAATAAAAAACATAATTCCAAACCTTTAACACAGTCCAAACAGCATTTGATGTAAGCATTTGGAGACTAACTCAGTTTAGTATATCAGACTGAAACAGGAGACAAAACCACCTTTCAAAACATGTAACATCTATTAGTTTCTGGCACTAACTTTCCATTAAAAGCATTTCCAAAGTCTTCTGTAGCACAATGAAATATTGAAACCCAGCCCAGGGCGAGTGAAGACGCTTCCAAAGGCTGCTACATCTGTCTGTGATTAGTTCCACTACCTAAGACAAAGCATAGAAAGCAAAAGTAACCCCATCATAATCTATATGTCACAATGAAGGGACACAGTCATGCAGAAAACAACAACTGCTGTATGCTATAGCATACCACTGCGCCGCTGCCTGGTGTAAGCCATAGTCCTGCCAGGCTTTCTCCACCCATCATTAATCGTGTGATCATTGTGGAAGTGAAAACAGCACGGCTTTGAGCAGACGGAGATCTCTCAGGTATTAGCTGCTAATTGTCATCAACCCAACAAGCAGCACTTTGTGGAGAAAACAATCTATATTCATTCCTCATACTCTCCTCTGAACAATGGAACTTATTGTGCACACAAGATATACGCTTATACAATAATTACAACTAATTGTGCAAATAATTGCAAACTTCTGTATGCCGTCTATGCCCATGATAAAACAAAAGCAATCTAAGCAGTGAAATTTAAACCTTCCCCTTTCTCTAGTCTATCTCCACTCATTTATTATCTAGTGCTAGTATCTGCTTTGAGGAAAGAGCCGACTTTGCAGAAGTGAGAGGAAGAAGTCTGATGATAGGGATTTTTGAACGCTCTGAATTTTCTACCAACAGACCATGTGAAAAGCTTCAAAAGCCCAAAGCTTTACCCTTTGGAATACACATTCTGATTATATCCAGGTCCTCTCTTTTTTAAAGGACGACCAAAAGAAACAAACAAAACATCATCTGTAAATCGAGATCCCCTTTTGGCAGAGGGCTTTTGCACCTAATCCTTTTCATTTCAGGTCAGTAAAATATTAGTGCTTTCTCACTGCTCTGATGGTCAAAGCACATTTCAAAGATGTCGTGTGCCTCTCCAGTAGAGGGAAGGATAGAGAGAGAGACAGGGCAGTGGGGAGCGCAGGCAGTCCCGCCATTAAAGACAAATTACAGCACACTTCACTGGGATATGCTCATTCTAAATTAGATGCAAGTCATCAAAAGATCTGCATGGCAATATTTTGCATTTACAAATTGGAAATATACTTTCACAACAGGTTTTGATGCTAATATAATTTTTTTTCATACAGACCACATGTATACATACATTAGGGGCACATTTGCATTTTAGCATAGCATTTAGCAAGCTCATACCACATTATGACCTAGTATTGGGAATTATAATTTCCTTATTAAGTCCTTAGTCTGGCACCTCTATTCTTTATGCATTCTGTTGTTGTAAGGTACAGCAGTATTTAATAGTACTCTCTGGTGGATGAGAAGTTTGTTAAAAATAAAAGCCCTGAATTTGCACCGACTGTTTTGTTCCATGCTTTCACATCCCCAGAAGAGATGCAGAGGAATGTGTATAATAATTAGATTGTTATGGGCAAAATATATCACTGTTATTAATGCCTCGTGTGGGTAAATGCTGTGCTTTTGTAAGGTTTAGCTAAAAAGTGTTGCACATATCTAACTTTTTGTTCAAAGTTTCAACATCGGGGTGGGCGATATGGTAAAATACAATATCAAGATTTCTATTAAGCCAAGATCATGATTTAAATTTTTTCAAAATTTTAGTTGCTTTTAAATTTTCTGTCTTACACAGAAGACAACGTAACGTAAACTTTACTACACAT
>JAVQJW010321335.1:0-12946 GCA_036025195.1 Hypseleotris klunzingeri
TTATTATTAGACCAGCAAAACAGAAGTCATCTGAGAAAAATGAGACTTTAGGGTCAATCTGTGGGCTGTATTATAAGGGTTTTTGTTTTAGAGTGAGAGATAGAACTGTTTAACCAATCACATGCTTTCACTAGTACTTGGAGAGAACTCACAGCAACACAAAAAGAACCTACAGATTCCACCCAGAGAAATTGTTGTTCATGTCTTATATCTTTCTTCAACTGTTGAGCCCCAACCCTTCTGAACTATTGTTATTTTGCTCCAACTATGATCAATTAAATCTTAATTGGATGGAGTCTGTATGTCCCCCTTGTGTTGCTCTGCATTTTTTTTGGAGGAGTACCTGGAGAGAACTCACGGCAACACAAGGAGGACCTACAGACTCCACTCAGAGAAATTCTAGTTCTTTCTTCGATTCTCCAACCACAAACAGCCTTCTCTATACTGTTACTTTGTGCCAACTATGGGCAATTGAATCTTAATTGGATGGAGTCTGTATGTCCCCCTTGTGTTGCTCTGCATTTATTTGGGGAAGTACTTGGAGAGAACCCGCAGCTACACAAGGAGGACCTACTGACTCCAATGTTGTTCATATTTCATATCTCTATTCAATTCTTGAACCATGAACGGCCATCTCCACTAACATTACTTTTTTTATATATTTATATATTTTTGGCTTTTAGGCTTTATTTGAAAGGACAGTAGATTGACAGGAAATCAGGGAGAAGAGTGACATCCGGCAAATGGTTGTGAGCCGGATTCGAACTCACGACGCCGGGGCAAGTTCTGATGGCACATATATGGGCCGCACCCTCTACCTACTGAGCTAAACAGCGGCCCAGGCTATTGAATCTTAATTGGGTGGAGTCTGTATGTCCCTCTTGTGTTGCTCTTCATTTCTTTGGGGGAGTACATGGAAAGAACTCAGAGCTACACAACAACAGAAGGTGGACATACGGCCCTCTCTATACTGTTATTTTACTCCAACTATTGGCAGTTGAATCTTAATTGGAGGGAGTCTGTACGTCCCCCTTGAGTTTCTCTGCATTTCTTTGGGATAGTACTTAGAAAGAACTCAGAGCTACACAATGAGGACCTACCAACTCCATCCACTGCAATTCTAGTTCTTTTTTCAATTCTCAACCCACAAATTTTTGCTTTACCAATGTTGCTCTAATCCATAGCCACCTCACACCCCAGTGAATTTCAGAATGTATCACCCCGGCGTACAGATAAGATGGTACAGTTCGAGGGTACGGTAGGTTTGCTCTAATAGCCTGCACTTATCAGCAAGGTCCAGGGCTCCTGCGATCGATCACGAGATAGGGCGAGATTAGATGAAGTTTCTCACACTCCAGTCACAAATCTGGAGTCCATATCTTCTACAAGCGGGTAGGGACTTTTAATGACATGGAAATAGGTTGATTTGAATTTCCCGTAGGCTGGAGAAGAACTGGGGATGTGTTGTGACAGTATGGGGTCTGCTGAGATGAAGAGGGGATCAAAATGATGCTTAGACTCAGCTGGAGAATTTTCTACCAAGTTGGAGACTGAGAAATAGTCTTGACTGATGGTGCTAGTTATCAATTTCAATTTAAAGTTGGCCACTAACCAAAATGTTGATCCTAAGTTAGGAATGGCAGATAAGGTTAAAATTAGGGCTGTTAATCGAGTAAAAATAATTCACTAATTAATCTAAAATCTTTTAAGAAATTAATCGCGATTTGAAGTTTGCTCTCCCGATGCACTCTTGTTCTCCTCCCTTGTTTGGTGCTTGGAGCTTGCATTTGACTACACAGTGCAGAAATACCATTTGAAGTGTATTAGAAACTTTCATTGATGCACGTTTACTAGTGTGCTGCTGATGTACTTCTTCATTAACCAATCTTGATTGCTCACCAAATTAATTGTTTCGTTAATTCATTTTAACCCATCAATTTGAAAACAATAACACAAATAGTTAATGCGCTATTTCTAACAGCCTTAGCAAAAATATACAATATCACAAATTTTAATAAGCCAAGATCACGATTTTGATTTGATCACAATTTTAGTTATTTTTTTGCCTTACTATTTCATAAAGCAATTTTCTGTACATCCAATTCAGTGTTCACCATAATGTTTAATTCTATGTATTTTCCTCGCTTTTATTAATATGAACACTGGCATTGTTACGTTAAAAAAGAACAGTGAAGGGCAGAGCATAAATGAATGCACTATATAACGATTCAACAATGTTCCCAGATTAGCAGACTATCATAACTTGTATTTAAAGATTTGAATTTTTATCACCATGTCGCTCACCCCAATTCATAGTTCTTAATGTTGTTGGGCAAGGCACTTCACCCACCTTTCCCATGTACTGTACAACTGTGTGACTGTGATTGCAACAATTAAAAACAATAACGTTTCTTTTCATATTACTTTTCAAGGCACCAAAGGACTATTTATAGTAACCTTGATAACCATAGATGCCCTGGGGCAAACTTGAGACCCAATTTGGTGAGTCTTCTGATGTAGTTCTTGTAAAATGATGATCCTCAAAGAAAAATATCCAATGACAGGCTTTGATCAATAAAGCCTATCAGATCAGGGAGCATGGTGCACCCAGCCTAAAATCCCTAGCTACTGTGATAGGATCAAACCATCCAAAGAACAAAAATCCATAGGGGGTTATCAAAAGCTGCTTTCGGCCTGAATTGGTGTAAGATTTACAAAACAGGGGCAGCTGTGGCTCAGGTGGTAGAGCAAGTCATCTAATTGTAAGGCTGGCGGTTCAGGGAAGGAACTGTTTAACCAATCACACACTTTCATAGCACAGGAGCACTCTGATTGGTCGATACATCCTTTATCTAGCCAGAATCTATCAGGAATAATGTGAAGGAGCAAGTACAGCTTATTCACAGTATTTTTAATTTTAAGAATTAAAAGCCAACTCTAGATCTCTGCTATGTTAATCTCATACCTCCTGGCTTGTGTACATTCTTCCTGGTTTGCGTGAGACCGTGATAGAGGGTCACAAAGGAGAGGAATTAGGAATGCGGCGTGTATCATTCAAACTCTTTTTTTTCAGACACATCACTTTTACATTCACAAAATCAGGTAGTGCAGCTTTAATGTCAAGCTACTTTACATCACAGAACCGGATCAAATTTAGCACTTTAAATATTCCCAACGAATTTCCCAATAACTCCACCTTTACCATCACCTTTCTTACATCACCTCTCACATCCTCTTTCAAAGACATGCCTGGACGCGCTGATCGATTCTGTTAATCACATCAGAACATCCGCGGACAGCAGAGTAAAGGGATTAACAACACACAGGATTGGGTCAGGGGTTCTGGACAATCAATAGGACTCCAGGCAATTACACTTAGAGGTGAGTGCCCATCGCCTGTCTGTTCTAAGGGCTTTATTAAGGGCCCTATACTCAGGACTGGAGGGGCCCTCAGAGGACCCTTGACGTACTTTAGGGGCCCCGGAAAATAAACACACAGACAGAAAGCCAGACACGTACTACTTTAACTGTTTGCCATTACTGGGTTCTCCTGGGGCAGTGAGGAGATAGGACTGGAGGCATGTGGCTAGATGAAGGGCTAAAGGTTGAAGATTTTGTTGGACATAGACCTCAGTAGTTAGATTTGAAGGTGTGGTGGGATAAAATGGATATGCTAGTTTAGTTTCTTGAAATAATATGTTAAAGCTATGATTGACAATAAACAACTAAAATGTATAGATTTACATCACCACGACATGTGGTGCGGGCTTAAAAGTGGGTCACCTGATATTTTTGTTGGGTCAACAGAATTTTTTAGGTCATTTTTTTTTTCTTTTTTCATCATCATCAAACTGGATAAAAGGAACAACATATTATTAAAAAAATACTGTTAAATAAGAAGCAAAAACAATATTAAAAATTATTAGAACATCAAAAAACACCCCAAAAAAATTATTCATAAAATTATCTAATGTGCTGAACCAAACTACAAGGTTGGGTCACAATAATGCTGGCCAAACAAAATATGGGTCCCCAGCAGTTTGAGAACCACTGCCTTAACCCTCTTCCCAGATTAGCTCGATCTTCATAACTTCACTATTCTTGTTGGTATATCACATCTCTGTCAATCTGCCCCAGGGCAAGTATGGCTACAGAGGTACCACCGCTGTGACTGTAGAGTGAATGAATAAAGCTAAATGCTTAACCCTAGTTGATTGGTGCTGCAGTAGACCTTGGATTGAACCTGGTGGATAGAAATGTTGCTTTTAATTCATGGACTAAATTGATCAATGACTGAATTTGCATATTTTTCAGATATTGTTAGTGTTTTTCACATATTGGTTGCTGTTTTGAATCCCCACCCGAGCACATAATATTATTGTGTCCCTGGGCAAGACACTTAACCCACATTGCCTATGAATGAATGTGGTTGTGTTATTGGTGTTTTGTGGGGGTTGGAACTGGCAGCCACGTTTCTGTCAGTGTGCCCCAGGGCAGGTGTGGCTATAGAAAGTAGCTTACCACCACCAGTGTGACTGTGGAGGAAATTAATGCAACTGTAAAACGTCTTTAGGTATCTAGAAAAGTGCTATATAAGTGGTATGCATTGCTATTATTATTGTCTTTTCCTATACCAAAAACCCTAGCAACTTTCACCTTCCTTTTTACCAACTCAACTTTTCACATTTTCTTTTGACATTTCAAAGTTGACTTCTGAAGTACTTCTTATGTAAAAGCACACTAACTAATAATAACTCCTCACACTTGGTTCAAAACTCAGAACACAGTTTGCTTACATAACCCTGCTGCTTCTTCTTGGCAAACATAATAACGCCTCATGTCAGTAAATCTTTCAAACATGATCTCAAGTCTTGTATTTGGGCCGTTTTACATCTGAGATTCTACATCGGGCTACATTAAAAGTCTCCAGCTGCGTTCAAACACACAGGGTCGTCCATTACCGGCTTATCCCAGACCTCCAGGGGTCGCCGCTAAATATTCACTTCACAAACTTCACTCCAGGGGTCCTGTCATGTTCCTTCTACTACTTATTCACTGTAGCATTTCTATATTTGTAAGTTTATGCATGGCTAGTGTTCACAATATGTAGGAGAGAGTTGAGATTTGACATAAGATGCATTGAAAAGGATACATAAATTGGCCTTGAGTCAACTCTTTCAATTTAGGCTGGATACAATTTAAAATAAGGAATATATTGAAATAAGTTGACACACTTTAGTAGACCTAGAAAGTCAAACTGGTGGTGGTAAGCTACTTCAGTTGCCACAACTGCCCTAGCCTGGCAAATCACTTGTGTCAATTGAACAGCGCGAAGTAATACTATAAGAGGTAGACGTCAGGAAAACAAAAAGATAGCCTCCATTATGCTGAAGTAAACAAATAAAAGGACCGATAGGCAAACGCAACAGAGCAAGATAAACGGGAGCATTAAATTAACATGGCGTTGTGAAGGAGAGATACGTTACCTGTGTCTTTTTTATAGTGGAATGATACAACTCTGTTTGGGAGATACTACACACATAGTTAGCATCTGTAGCATCTGTTGCAAACATCCTCTGTAATACTTTAATTTGAAACAGAAAGGCCAATAATTAAAAACTGCAATTAATTTCAACTTGCTTCTTAGCGATGAAGAGCTGGATCACCTTAGGCGTCCATGTTGAATGTGGGAAGGTTACACTTACAGTACGTGTTTAAGAGGTGAAGAAATGGAGAAAGAACTTAACCAAGCAGCTGGAGGCTTCTGTTCTTCATGCAAATACAGCCTTCAAAGTTAGCAAGAACGGCTACATTCCTGAATCAGCAAATGGGTCGGATGCATACAAATTACAAATGTGGTATTTAAATTCAAAGGTGGAACATACACGTACAAATACATATGGTAGGTGATGTGGTGAATTTAAATTTCCCTGATTTTTTAAATTATATCGGCAAAAAAAAATCGGCCATATTGGATTGAAATTGGGAAGTCAGGTATATTTGACTACATTGCACATACTTTGCTCGATTAGGCTCGAACCTAAAAATACTGCATTACTCCCAGCCCCTGAACACATCTGACCAATCTGATGGCAGTTACCTCAATAGCGCCACCTACCACTGAAAGAAAAATGTATTTAGTATCATATAGTTAAAATATTTCAAAATAATAAGCTAATAATGAAAATCACATTCTTTTTCAACAAAACCATTCTCATCTCTGATTTTTAGTCTTGATTTTTTACTTCTATCTTTCCCTTTGATTCGCCCAAAAAGAAAAAAACATACTTGGAATCCTGTCATTTCAAATACCCGCTAGTAGAAAGATTTTAGAACAAAGGCGTGAAGAACAAAGCCATTTTCACACACAAACAACACAAATTCGGCTAAACACATCTCACCAAAACAACCCAAAAAGGCGTAATGGAATAAATGATCGCGTTGCTTTACTGTTGGGTTGTTGTCAGTTCAAAGAGCTTCAAAGTAAAAGGGATATTCTGATGCGTCTATATTATGTAGAGATAATACTCCTTTTTATAAAATTTCAAATGCATATATCGGATGGAGGATAAAAGGCCTATAAAAAGATCAGAAAGGGAGATTTTCAAAGTCTGTGATATAGGTGCTTCAAAATGGTGGAAAAGTACAATGCATTTGCGATGGGTAATGGCAGTAATGGTGTCAATTGGTCCGGACATTCTTATACATACACAATTGGTGAGTTTTAAGTACCCATGTGGATGTGAGAGTGAATGGTTGTTACTGAATGTGTCTATGTCAGCCCTGTGAATAATGGCCCACTACCTAAGGCCCATAGTTACTGGGATAGTGTATATTGTTATTAATACAGAATGTAGCATGGGCATTTATAGGCGCATATGGGCACATGCAGAAAATATATACTATACAGTCACTGCCTCCAATAGTTGCCCAGAAAACTGTGGCTGGGGCCTTTGTCTGTTGTGTGTATTTCAAGGGATGCAATGGGTTACTTCACCCTTGCGTTTCGGTTTGTACCTAGGGTTTTGGGGTCGTGGTTTGGTATAGGTACTTTTTGAGTATTAGAAAAATCCAAAAAAGAGGGAGAAAAGAAGAGATTTAACGAAAAAAGTTGAACTGCGTTTTAAAGTCGTATTGAACCGTGGAGGGCGTACCATTTGTTTTGGTTGCGTCCCTAGTGTGTTTTAGGACACAAGGAGATCATGCAAACTCCATATAGAAATACAAATCAATAGAATCAAACCTGGAAGCCACCATGCCACCAATGTGATTGTAATACCTGGTAGACATTAAATTACATCAAAATATCTTGCCAAGGAAGTAATATTTTCGGTTCAGTTGGTTTGACTGCTAGACAAAAGGTACTGAGCAAATTTGGATGAAATTTTCAGTGAAGGTCGGTAACAACACAAAGACTAGTTGATAAGATTTTGGGAGTGATCCCTGGAAACTTTTTGTCTTTTCAAAGAATTACTGTATGTCCTCTGCATTTGACCCATTCTTTCAATAACCAGGACAACCTGTTAGGAGCAGTGGGTGACCCTTCTCCAGATCTTGACCCAAGATTTTGTTCAGGATGTTGCTAGGGAACCACTTTGCCGCCATGCCAAAGGTTTGGCCCTGAATTTTTTTTATTTTTATTTTGTTGTTTTTTACGCCTGCCAAGGAAGTCATATTTTTGGCTCAGTTACTGCTAGACACACAAAAAGTACGGAACAGATTTGGATACAATTTTCAGGAAAGTTCAGAAATGACACAATTTTGTGAATGATCCGTGGAAATGAGCTGCCTTGGCAGAGGTCTGTGTTCTTTGAGTGCTTTCTAGTTATTTTGATGTCTGGCCTATACCACTCAAAATCCATCTATTTCAAGTCATCTATACTGTGTCCCATACTGTACATGCCTTTCATATAGACCTGGTTTAAAGTTCTTGGGATTAAAATAGGCCTCTCCTGTGCCAGTCCAGAACTGCTGACTCTCCCTTCTAATTAATCTTCAATAATTCACTGACTTTTTTGTGTGTGTCAAACCATTGGAACGACCATATATGCTATTACTGACGCCATAAGGGCTTGAATGTGGGGCATGGCAGAAATAGAATGACCTGTTTTGAGTCTTTGACATGGAAAATGACCTTTGAGGGAGGTATGTTCCACTTTGCAATACAATGAGGCATATATTATGGTGACCAGATGTCCCACTTAGCGTTGAATTGCATAGCTTAAATCCTGTGTCCCATATATTGACTTATTTCACCATAAAATGTATCCATATATTGTCATTTGGTAATTAATGCAATCTATTAATTAGGCATACTAAAAATTACAGTATAGTATTCATAAAGCTGGGACTCTGTGAAGTCTGAAAGCAATCAACCAATAATACTTGACTTGTTTTGGTCTATTATTGGTTGATTGTGGTAGCTACACATAAAAAGGAAGTGTTCTGGAATAAGGAAGTGCTCTGCTCTAGGCCTACATTAGCTCTGGTGCTAATTAGTTGTAATGGCTGTAAACAACATAAATGGTAATTAAATGATTATTGCTAGTTGAGCTAATAAGCTAAATATTTAAAAATTGTATCGGTTCTTATCAATTGATCAGTATTAGTTATTAAAAATTACACAATACAGAAAATGTATTTGAAATAATAACATTTGATTAAAGAGAATTGGGGAATCTGTTATTTTTGCTTTATGGATGTTGAATAAAATGCATGAGTAGTCAAATTCAATCATTTTGCATTGTAACAAATTGTTTTTCTATTTAATTATTCTAAGTTTTTTTGTGTTATTCCAACAGTTAAACACATCCCATCATTTTAATTCCTTCAAAATTCTGCTATAAGACAAAGCACTTCAGTCTCCCTCTGTACCCCCACTGTCAGTATCCTCCTCCGCCCCATACCCGTCCCTCCATGTGTCCCCGTGGAGCCTGCTAAATCCTTTCTCCACGCTCTGTTCAGATGATGGCTGGCATTAGCTGTGATCATCTTTGACCCAGTATCGATGTGTGTTCAGCTGGGTTTAGGGTTTGTCCACAGTGGGACTAAATGGATTGACCTGACCTCAATCCTCCATACAGATCAATACAGCACTGGAGTCTGCGTCATAGTGCAATCTACTGAATCATATAGGAATACTGGCTTTGAACTACAATGCCTAGCCAAAAAACATCACAAAAAAAAAAACACTACAGACACTAATATTCCATATGGACTACGTTCCGTCCATTTTTTCAAGACCAAAGCCTTCTCCAGCACATCCTAAAGCTTGTGGTGGCCCAACCATGAAAATGATGTCTCATGCTCCCTGAACCACTCTTTCACAATTTGATGAATCCTGACATTTTGGAATATGCCTGTGCCATTCTCCAGCAAGCCTTCTCCAGCACATCCCAAATATTCTCAATGGGGTTAAAGTCTGAACCTTGTGGTGGCCCATCCATGTGTGAAAGTTATTTCTCATGCTCACTGAACCACTCTTTCACAATTTGATGAACACTGGCATCTTGGAATATGCCATCAGGGAAGAAAAAAATCAATTGATGGAATAACATTCTGTAGAATAACACCATCATGTCCATTGACCATGCATACCTCCATCCAGATCAATACAACACTGCCTAGCCAAAAAATGTCTAAAAAAATAAAAGGCCAGACACTAATATTCCAATGGACTACATTACGTCCAATTTTTCACCAAGATCTTGTATTGATGATGGGAGAGCCAGACCAAAGCCTTCTCCAACACATCCCAAAAATTATCAATGGGGTTAAGGTCTGAACCGTGTGGTGGCCCATCTATGTGAAAATTTATAGTCTCATGCTCCCTGAACCACTCTTTCACACTCTTTCAAATATTTTTTACTAATGGTGGACTTGGTGACAGAGTGGTGCTCTCACCTCCCAGCAAAGAGATTATTGGTTTAATTCTCATGCCGTCCAACGACAATCTCTCTGGGCAGAGTCTGCACGTCTTCCCTGTATTACTGACTTCCTCCCACCGCCCAAAGACATGCATGTGTTGTCTGTTTGTGCATGTCTCAGTGTCAGCCATATGACTAATTGGCCATTGTCCAGGTTGTACCCCGCCCAAGGCCCATAGTTACTGGGATAGGCTTCTTACACCAACAACTCTTAAAAACTGTACTATATTCTTGGGAAATTAAGCAAATTTTCTAAACATTTTGGAAAATTGTGAACTTGATTACTTCATTTTAACCACCCTATCCTTATAATCCATTCCAATGTATTTCCTACACCTCTTTGATTCATATGCGCTTCAGAAAGTCTCCTATTTCTGACCAGAAGCGAATACGAACAAGACTTACAGATGCAAAATATCTCTTTAAAACACTGTGTTGACAATTTTTCCCGTCTCTGGCATTTCACAGTCTCTTTGTTCACTATGTTATGCTGGAGAATGGACTTGTTACTGTCAGCAAAGTCTATGAAGATGATTTCTCCATTTACAAACTGCAAAGAAACACATTGCCGCTTTGAAACTTAAAGCTACACTACCAGATTTTTTTCCCCTTGTATTTCGGCAAAGATAAGGATTTAGCTTTTAGTACAGCATTTCTGAAGTCAACAGAGAAAAATGTAGACATTGAGGTCACCTGTGGGCTGTATTATAAGGGTTTCCGTTTTAGAGCGAGGAACTGTTTAACCAATCACATGCTTTCATAGGACAGGAGCACTCTGATTGGTCGATACATCCTTTACCTATCCAGAATCTATCAGGAATAATGTGAAGGAGCTATTATTTTTTCATCAAAATTCACATCTTATTCACACAGTTTATTTTATTGAAAGAATTAAAAGCCAATTCCAGATCTCTACCATGTTATTCCCATATCTCCTGGCTTGTGTACGTACTTCCTGGTTGGTGTGAGACTGTGATAGAGGGTGGCAAAGGAGAGGAATTCGGAAAGAAGAGTCAATCATTCAAACTCATTTTTGGACATAATTTTTACAGTCACAAAATCAGGTAGTGCAGCTTTAAATGGCCTAGTTGTTCAAAATCTAAATATAAGCATGTCGCTAATCTCTTGTGATGTTCTAGATTGATTAGCCGTTAGCTTAGTGAATTTTCTGAGTACGTTGAAATGAAACACCACACACACATACTCACACATACATACACACACATACACACACTTACACACACATACACACACACAAAGATAGTTTGAAGAGACAAGAGACAAGACGTATCACTCCGCTGGGATTAAAACAGTCATTTGAATTTCAGCGAGATGTCAAGCCGCGCAGACAAAACACTTTTATCAGAAGAAAAATAGAATAAAATGGCAGTGGAGTGTAGAGTCTGGCATCTGTATAAGCTCATATTCTGACAGCTTTGTAGAGCTTTGAGTTCAAATGAGCACTTTGGAACACTTGATAGATATTACTGTACAGATGAAATACAGTAAATGGAATTATACAGTTTATGTAGCACCTTTCAAGATGCCCAAAGTGCTTTAAGTCCATTATTTATTGACTCCACAGTCCTACAGTGATGGTGGTAAGTTGCTTCTTTAGTCACAGCTGCCCTGGAGCACACTGACAGATGTGTGGCTAAAAGTAGGAGCCAATGGCCCCTCTGACCACCAATCACGCAACCACAATCATTCATTGGCGATGTGGGTTAAGTGTCTTGCCCTTGGACACAACAATAAGGATTTGAACCGGCATCTCTCTGGTTGCTTATCCACTGCACCACTGCTGCCCCCAGTCATATGGAATGTTCAAAATTGTGGAATGGAGGCCAAAGTGAGTTAACTTTAGAAAAAAGTAGGATTTGTGATGAGGGATAGAATAATTGTCAGCATACAGTAATTTATTATTATACAAATGTTGGACTTGGTGGCAGGATGGTTAGTGCTCTCACCTCCCAGCATGGAGATTGTGATTTCGATCCACGGGCCGACTACAATCTCATTGGGTGGAGTCTGTATGTCCTTCCTCTCACCACCCAAAGACATACTTATGTGGTCTGTCTGTGCAAGTATCAGAGACAGCCCTGCGACTAACTGCACATTATCCAGAGTGTACTCCGCCTTCGGCCCATAGTTACTGGGCTAGGCTGCCATCTGCAAACCAAAAATCACTATATATTTAGCTTTAGCCACCTCTTCTCTTCCTATAGCCCCCAACTCCATTCTTCCTCCACTGTCTGGCAAATTTATCTATTTATATTCAGGCCCACTCGCAGTCAAAAGAACAGGCATCGCAAAGAAAAAGATCAATTTTACAGTTTCAGATCTGGGCTTATCATTTCTGTCTGTCCCAAGATTTATTTTTCCCACAATTCCACTCTGCAACCGGGTTAAGATAAGTGAAAGATTCAAGAATTCAGGTGTAGTGTCAGTGCATTGGCAATAATAGCAAACAAATAAACAAGAATGTATGTAGCTATTGACCCTTAGATGTGGAAGTTTCAAGTTGCATCCTGTATGATGTAGATGGAAATGTATGAGAGTGGTTAATAAGCATTGACCACAGCCAAGTAGATAATGTTGTTGGTAGCGTTTGTCTGTCAGTCTGTAAGTGATCTAACTCAAAAATTGCTGAACGGATTTGGAAGGAATTTCCAGGTAAGGCCAGGAATAGGGATGGGACAAAAATATCATTTACCACAATAAAAACACTGACAATTAATCGATCATGGCTATTTGTGAACATCGTAATAATTGTTCACCTCAATGTCCTTTAGACCTTACTATGAACAAATTATTTATTGTATTAAGTAAGTAGCCTATGGACTTGGTGGAAGTGAAAATCAATACAATGTACTGTTGAGATTCTAAACTAGCATTTTAGGGACTTTTTAAACTTGTACGCATTGTTTTTGAGTTATTGTGATATTATTGTTAATCGCAATTATTATGGCCACAATAACCTTGAGACAAATATTTTATATAGCATAGCCCTTAACTACATT
>JAVQJW010321694.1:0-10915 GCA_036025195.1 Hypseleotris klunzingeri
AAATTTTGAAGCAGATGAAGCTAAAACTTTACCTCTGGATAGAGCACATTTAAAGGCAAAATCTATTATCTATAAATATATTTCTTGTACTGTTTTGGCCTAATTACCGCTCTGTGTGGGTTGTTCTCTCATTAAATGTCATGTTTCAGAGTCTGTATACTCCAGTTAATTATTCGATCACTAAATTATTTGACCTTTTTTTTTCAATAATCGATTAATCACGATTAATCCGATTATTTGTTTCAGCCCTAAAACTAACTATTATTAATTGTTTTTCTATTGACTCTCATGCTTTCTGATTTCAGATTGGACTACAGGCCCACACTGCGAGCACTGTCGGCCGGGCAGCTTTGGCTCAGCTCTGGCCGGAGGTGGTGGTTGTGTCCCATGTGAATGTAATGGACACGGTGACTCGCTTCGAGGCTATTGTCACAACCAGACCGGCCAGTGCTACTGTACCCACAACACACAAGGGCCACACTGCGAGACCTGCCTGCCCGGCTACTATGGGGATCCCAGGTAAAAGAGAAAATCTAAAGGAATTAGGGCTGCACAATATGGGAAAACCATGCAATGAAAATAACTATATTGAAAATTGTATTATTTTTGCTGCAAATTCTATTCTTGTCCCTGTATTTTTAAAACTATATTGACTATGAGGAATCAAACCCAGGATAGGACTAATATAAAGAAAATTGTAGACTGGTAAAAAATATTTGTATCCTTCTACAATGGAAAATTCTTTAAACAGTTTCATATTTGAGAACATGCCATTATTGTGATACAGTATATTGCATATTATTGTGTTAGGTACATTGCGATAGCAGATATTAAGCTGAACAATAATTTTGTGAAAAATTGTGCAACCCTAAAATGCGTTCAAACATAATCACTGTGAGCTTTCTAAAACCACCTCTTTTTTAACAGGAACAATGGCACATGTTATCGGCAGTGCCAGGGCCGCTCCGTGCTGCTCTCGCCCACCTCCACCTCTCTCCCTCTCTCCTCCTCGCTGGGCTGGAGGAGTGGCACAGAAGGGAAAGGTGGACTCTCACATTGTCTTTGGGTTTTGTCCGTAACTCCAAGCCTGGCTCCCTGTCTGCCTCGTCAACTCTGCCCCCCTGTGGCCCTTACTCTACACCCCGACTCACATACGCATTGTAGAGTAAGTATTCTTCAGCTATTACTTACTAACAATGAATTCACAACCTTTCAATGTAACTTATATACATGTATGTGCATGTATGTGTTTCTTTTACAGAACTCTTATGTTTATGTGTTTGATGGCCTGCCTCGATTTCTGTCCAATGGCGTGGTACATTCGGATCATAATCTGATTGGTGCCTTTTGTGGCACTACCAGGACTGAGCCAATAACTGTAGAAGCAACCTCAGGTAAGTTGCATATCAGAGGTATTTAAAATATGTATATCAAATTTATCTGGAAATTTTTAGAAAAATGCAGAAATGTACACATGTTGGATGTGAAATGTAGATGTAAATGTAAAGTAGGTTTAGAAAAACTAATTTTATTACAAGCACAGCCCAAAAAGGGAGGCTCACATGCAGGATCCATGTAGATAAAAAGCTTTTATTCAGTCGTAGAGTTGGACAGTGAAATTGACTGCTAATGCTTAGATTTATGTTTCTTCTCTAGGTGTAATTTCAGTTTATTTTGAGGCCAATGTCTCGTCCACCAAACCTCAAGGCTTTAATGCATCGTTCTGGATTCACCGCTGTGACCAGACGCCTGAGGAGGGTGAGGAGGGGTCAGCAGTGTGTCCGGGCGGAGGGCAGTGTCTGGGGGGAGTCTGTCAGTGTCCACAAGGATTCGGAGGACCTCGCTGTGATCGACCCATCTGTCCCAGTGACTGTGGAATAGTGGATGGACGAGGGATCTGTAATACGGTAAGACAACTTTACCTGAACGGTGCTTTGAGTATAATTGAACAAACATCATATAAAGCTAGAAATTCATAAATAATAAAATGTTTCTTCACAAATTGATTTTTTCTCAGACTTTGGGAGTATGCATGTGCTCACATAGCTGGGCTGGCTCAGACTGCTCAATTTCTCGGGACACCAACAGCTTGATTTGGGACACACTGTTGGACACTCAGCTGACAGCTGTAGGTTTAATACAAGTCAAAAGTTAAAGAAATTAAGCAAGATTTTTTCTAATACACATTTATTTTAACTAGAACCAAGCTCATAGGTTTCTTCAAAGGATGGGGCACTCCCTGGTGTCTGGACCACAAGGCAATCTTTGGATGTATGGAGGGCTGTCCCTGTCTGAAGGCATACTGGGAAATGTATATAGGTAGGTATCTGTGTCACATTTGCTTAATATTGTGCTATTTGCTTTTTCTTTATTTTAACAATTTTGAAATCTGTCTCTTGGTATAGATATTCAGTTTCAGAGCACCGCTGGACCCAGATGTTAACCAGTTCTGTGGAAGAAGGTGCGACTCCGAGCGCTCGCTATCACCACGCCTCTGCTCTGCTGTCCAGCTACGACTTTGGATCTGGGAGCCACAACTTCATGCTGGTGGTCGGAGGGGTCACTCAAAATGGAGTTGCCATGGACACCTGGAGTTTAAACCTGAGCAGTTTAGTCTGGAGAGAGCACAAGGTTTGGATTATTAAGTATTTTTTAATGTATTTAGTGTCCAAAAGTTTGAATATTTTAGCAGATCATTTAGTGCCTACATTGATTTAACCACTCTTATTGCTGCTATTGCAAAACTCACTTGAAATTTGCAGAACTTGGCAACAGCTCTTAGAATTTCTTATTTCATTACAAGTTCTCATCTGGGTCAGACGAGCATGCAGCCCATATTCAGAGTTTTAAATGCTTGTATGCAGCTCACAACAGTTTGCCGAATGTCACTCCCCACTCCTCTACCTGGTTTCTTGTTGCCCCTACTGTCCTATTAATAAAACCAAAAAGCCCCAAAATATCTTTAAAAAAAGGTTTTCATCTTTTCATATTTTTCTTTCTTTGGCAGAGCTCGGTGCTTCCCCCAGTGGCAGGTCACACTCTGACAGTGCGTAGGGACTCCTCTGTTTTGTTAATTGGTGGATATTCTCCAGAAAATGGCTTCAACCACCACCTGCTGGAGTTCAGTCCTCATTCTGGAAACTGGACAATAGCCCCTCACACCGGCACACCACCGACAGGTATTTACAGCCACATTCATTCACAGTAAATGTGTAAGTGTCTTGCCCAGGACACAACAACAGTATGCGCTTGTGTGGGGACACTGCTTCACTGTAGCTGATGTACTGAACTGAAATTCCAGTTCTTGGATAATAAAGGATCGATATTCATCCAAAAAAAGCGACTAGGCTCGAAAACAAAAACCCTTATACAGTCCACAGAGGATCTTCTGTACTGTTAATTGGGTAGATTTTGCTCAAATTAAAAAAAAAACAGTTACTGCAGCTTTAATTGTTACATCAGAATATTGTTTTTTGTTACTAATTTACTCTATGTTTTTAGGTTTATACGGCCATTCAGCAGTGTACCACGAGCAAACCGATGCCATCTATGTTTTTGGAGGCTACCGCTTCCATGTGGAGACAGTAGAGCCATCAGGGGAGCTTTATAGTCTGTACTACCCCAACCTCACCTGGTCTCTGCTTGTTCCATCACAGGGCAACAAGGTAAGATGATTAACTTTACAATAATTTAATAACTCAACATCTTACACATAAATTATGATTATGCCATGATTTTCTTTGTTGCAGCCACTGTCCCGTTTCTTTCACGCTGCTGCTCTAATAAAAGACACCATGGTCATAGTTGGAGGCAGGACACAAGCAGAAGACTACAGCAACTCAGTGTCGTTGTATCAGATCAATTGTAACACGTGGATACATCCAGGTAAGTTCTTAAAGGTGTTGTCTGTGAGTTTCCTAAAATAAAAAGGTTAAGAATAATACATAAAAGAAAATACTTAAAACCGACTGTCTGACCATGTTGACCTATAATGTAAAGTAGGTTGTCTGACTGTATTTTTCTACATTTTTAGGAAAATCACAGACCACAAATTTAACATTGCTCATCAAATCTATTTTTAACCATTTTTAAACATGATGACTTTGACTTTTGACTTTGCTGTGCTTTTGCAGTTTCAGTTGTGGGAGATGCAGTAAATCGCTCAGTCTCTCTCGCCATGACGAGCTGGGGAGGCCGTCTGTTCCTGTCGGGTGGATTTAATGGAGTCACTTTAGGAAGACTTCTGACCCTCTCTGTGCCTCCGGACCCATGTGCCCTTCTGCCCACACAAGAGGACTGCAACACCACCACGGGCAGCTGTATCTGGTGCAGAGGAACCTGCGCCTCCTCTGATATTGCTGAGAGGTATGTGATAATAATAATAATTTTAAGCTAATGGTGGGCGTTATGGTTATATATAAATAATAATAAATAAATAAATATGATTTTAATTTTCAATTTTCCTATTGTGTTTTTTAGAATGGGCTGTCTTACTGGCCTGTCGCCTTGTTCTCCAACTCCACGTCAGGCAGATCAGTGTCGCAGATTGAAGACTTGCAGTGAATGCCTGGCGCGACACCCCAAGACATTTGCAAGTCCCACTCAGGTATTACACTAGGCTGGTATACCAGCCCAACCTACTTTTTTTAAGAAGTGGGGTCTGGTCCTTTTCTCATTGCAAATTGCACTATTTAGCTGTTGGAAATGCACTATACAAATAAATCTTGGTTGATTGATTGATTGATTGATATTATATCTCTGTGATTTTGTGGGTGGACCAATCACAATCCATTCATGAGCCACAGCAGTGTGATTGTTGGTAATGTGATATACTTTACAAACATGATTCCTTGTTAACAATAGGCTGTGTGCGTGCATGTGTAACCTTTTAGTGGTGTGTCTAGCATTGCACATACAAGAGTAAACACCGCCTTTGATATTGAATGCAATCAATGAGAGACCAGGCTTTCATCTTTTTATACAATTGGAAAAGAGATAATTCTGGCTGGCCTAATATTACACACCCCTAAGTCTTGTATTATGTACAGTATAATAAACTGATACTGATTGTTTGTCTGTTCCAGTCTGCTCTTCAGTGTAAATGGTGCACAAACTGTCCTGAGGGGGCTTGTATCAGCAGCTCGGTCAGCTGTACGTCTGAACACGACTGTCGCATTAATCAGAGAGAGATCTTCTTATCCAGTAACTGCACTGAGACCAGCTGTGAGGCCTCTGACTGCCCCAAATGCACCGCTTCAGGGAAATGCATGTGGACTCGCCAGTTTAAACGCACAGGTAGATATCAGCATAGTCATGTGTGTAATGCTGTTGTTTTGTAATGGAACTTGTAACAAGTTAAGGAATTTGAGATTTCTTGAGATGAGTGTCAAATTGAGTATTAAATAAGCAAAAAGGCATCATAAGTTTAAATGGTATTTGATTCACCAGCATTGTTTAAACAGCTAACATCAGCATTTTAAGGCATTAAAGTTCAAGTTAAGTTTTTCCACTTTTTAAATAATAATCTTAAGACAATAAGACAAAACCAACTCAATCTTAGTAGTAACATCAAACAATAACACATTAGTACAGGACGCCATTAAATGGCTTTTGGCAGAACTTCATGTGTCCTTCCTTCCTATAATGGACCAAGTGTCCTTAACAATGTCTTGATTTAATAAAATGTCCGTATTTCCTTGTAATTAAACACATGTGGTGTGTATCTTCTTCCATCAGGTGAAACTAGACGTATCCTAAGTGTAAACCCGACATATGATTGGACATGCTTTAGTTACGCTCTGCTCAACGTCTCGCCGATGCAAGTGGAGTCCTCTCCTCCTTTACCGTGCCCTCCGCCCTGCCACACTCTCCTCAACTGCAGCCTCTGTCTCGGCTCGCGAGGGTCAGACGGCGGCTGGCAGCACTGTGTGTGGAGCATGGCTTTGCAGCAGGTGAGAACAATGTTTGTGGGTAATACAGTATGTTAAAGGTATAGTCTGTAAGTTTCGTGAAATAAGAAACAAGTTAATTTTTTTTTACTTGACTCTGTTTTATAATGGAAAGTAGGTAATCTGTCGTAATTATTATTTTACTGTACTTCAGTCCCACCCCTGGCCTCTAAACAATATCAGATTTGACTTTGACTTTGGCCAGTAGTAGTCGAGTTTTACTTTAGTCAGTTCCCTGGCCTCTACAGACTACAAATAACCTACTTTAAATCATAGAATAGGGTCATATGGTCAGTTTTAATCATCTTTTAGTTTTAATTTTTTACTTACAGTATTTTAGAAAACTTTTTGTAAAACCATCTAACCACCTTTTATCTCCCCAGTGCATGAGTCCGTCTTTCGTGCCCCTGCGTTGTGAGGCGGGTCAGTGTGGTCGTCTGCTCTCCGGGGGTGACTCCTGCTCCCCTCAGTGCTCTCAGCTCACACAGTGCTCCCAGTGCATCGCCCGGCCCCAGTGCGGCTGGTGTGCAGCGAAGGGTGGCAACGGGGCGGGCCGCTGTTTACAAGGTGGACTCGAGGGTGAGTAAAGAAAATAACTTGTATAGTTTATAGCAACGCAAGACACTGTGACGATCCAGGCTCAGAAGGATCTGTGAATGAATTTGATGTGATTTATTATACTATCATGTATTATACTATTTATTATAGTATATAGCTTGATTATGTTCGGATAAATAATGAGGCCAATTACATTAAATTTATAAGATAGACATTTTGTGGGTCAGCTGGTCTAAATTTTAGATAAAAGGTAGGTGAGGAATGTCTATGCCTTTTAGTTTTTGCATTAGTATTTTCTTGTATCAATCGAGCCCAGATGTCATGATTGGTATTGGGACTGAAAAAGCTGGGTTGGTGCGTCTCTAATTAAGTAGATATTGATGTACCTCTTAATTAGTGGCATCATAACTAACAGTCTTCCATTTTCAGGTGTGAGTGAGGGTGTGTGTCCTCCAAGAAACAGCAGCTGGTCTTTTCTCCGCTGTCCCAAAGAGGATGAATGTGCAAACGGTCATCACCACTGTAACAGCACCCAAGACTGCCACGACCTGCCGGAGGGATACCACTGCACATGCAAACAGGGTTACATACTGAGCAGGTAATTACATGACCCTTAATGTTATCATATAGAAATAGTTTCACATTGAATTACCTTTTTACTGGTTCTATTTGCAGTGCTTCGGGCCAGTGTGAGCCAGTGTGTGCCCAAGGCTGTGTTAACGGGACGTGTGTGTCTCCTGGAGTTTGTCAGTGTCACTTTGGTTTTGTGGGAGATAACTGCTCTTCTCAGTGCAGCTGCAACAAACACAGCAACTGCGCTGGGGTCAACAAGCCAGATGTTTGCCTCGAGTGTCATAATAATACTATAGTAAGTGTAACATAAACATTATGTACATTTATATTAAATACAGACTTTTATAGTAATGTTCTTTTTCAATTTTTTAGGGTAAGCACTGTGAAAAGTGCAAGCCTTTGTTTGTGGGTTCTGCAAAGGGAGGTGGAACCTGTCGTCCTTGTCGTGAGTTTTGTAGAGGAAACAGTGCCATGTGCCTGTCACACGATGAACTGAAGAAAGCTCAGGAAAATCCCAGGCTGTTTCCACTGGATCCAAGCAGCGTATGTTTTTATTATATTATGATAAACTGGCAAAGGTATTTTTGTCTTTTTCATTTTTTAATGCATATACTTACTGTATTTTTAGATTCAGAAATGGATATCTGAAGGTCCCACAGAGGAGAATGCAGTTTGTGTGAATTGTCAAAATAACAGTGTTGGGGACCAGTGTGAGAGCTGTCTCAGTGGATACTTCCTCCTGCAGGGGAAGTGTGAAAAGTGAGTGATATTCTTGTTTATTTAAAACTACTAAATAAAAAAGAAATCCAATCTGATGGTTACCTTTGTTTTTATGTTCTTTAACTTTGTTGCAGGTGTCAGTGTAATGGACATGCAGACACGTGTAATGAACACGATGGCACAGGCTGCCCCTGTCAGAACAACACAGAGACCACCTCCTGTCTCAGTAACAGTGACCGCAAAGACTGCTACAGGCAACAGGTATGTACATCATCAGCTTTAGGTAGACTGACTTGTATCTTACACCCTTACTCATATAATTATGTGTGTAATGTTGAACTCATTTTGTTTTTGTTAATTCCTATCTAGTGTGCCAAGTGCAAGGATTCCTTCAATGGCACCCCGGTGAATGGTCGACAGTGCTACCGACAGTTCAACGTTGACACCGAGTGCTGCTTTGATCCGACATCTCAGACTAACTGCTTCCATGACCCCAGCATTCGCAATCTGCCAATGGGGCGCACCGTGTTCTTCGCAGCCCAGCCAAAATTTACTAATGTGGATATCCGGGTCACAATTGACGTTACATTTGGTGAAGTGGAAGTGTATGTGTCCAACTCCCATGACACCTTTATTGTGGATGTGGACCGCAGTACAGGGATACACACTATTGGCATTGACAGAGGAGAGGAATCAGCTACACGTGTAACAACAACTGGTATTGACAAGGACTCTCCACCTTCCCCAATAAAAGTGTACGCTAATGCTTCCTCCAGTCTTAGCAGTCCTGTACTTTCCCACAATCCTTTGCAGCTTCAGGCCAAACCACCTGTTGGAGACCGAGAAATTAGGGAGGAGCGAGCAGAGGGACTCATTAGCTACATAACAGTGTGGAAACCGCAGACTGTTTTAATTGTCCGCAGTGTGCGAGATCGAGTGGTCATAACCTTCCCACACGAGGTCCACTCTCTGAAATCCAGCCGTTTTTACATCGCTCTTAAAGGTGTAGGAACTAAGGAGAGATATGGCGAGTCACAGGGACTTTTGTTTCTGCGACAGGACCAAGCCCATATCGACCTGTTTGTCTTTTTCTCTGTTTTCTTCTCCTGCTTTTTCCTCTTCTTGTCCGTCTGCGTTCTCCTGTGGAAAGTTAAGCAGTTCCTGGATTTCCGTCGGGAGCAGCGCCGCCATATCCAAGAGATGACCAAGATGGCGTCGAGGCCTTTTGCTAAGCTGACTATCTACCTGGAGCCAGAGGAGCCTCAGCTTGTATACCTGCCTACAGCGGGCGGAGGTGTAGGGGGCAGTACTGTATCCTTAACCCACGCTCGCACAAGCAAATTGGGAGGCGTGGTGTTGGGCCAAAGGGGACGTGCTGGAGCTGTTACCTACAAACACGATCCTGGCTCGGGACCCACTGGCCACCATCACCATCACTTGGCCTTGGGCGGAAGTGGCAACAGTGGGCAGCATTTACCACTGCATTACCTTAACACCCACCACTACGCCAGCACCACTTCTGGCACCCCAGGCTCGCACCACCATCACCCTTCTACATACAGTGGTTACCAGCACTTCTGCCGCTCAGACCCCTTCCTCTCACAGCTAATGGGGTTCTCCTACTCCACCTTTAAAGTGGGGCCTATAACACTAGAGCCCACAGATGATGGCATGGCGGGTGTGGCCACTGTCCTCTTTCAGCTGCCTGGGGGTCTTTTGACTCCAAATCGTGCCTGTTTGGGCTCTGCACTAGTGACTTTGCGCCAAAACCTGCAAGAATATTGTGGTCACGGCAATGGTGGAGGGCATCCCGGGGCAGGTGTGGGGCGCAAGGGCTTACTAGGGCATCAGCACCTAACCACTATGGCTATGTAGGACAAAAGCTATAGTAAAAAAGAACAGGAGACAGAAAACGTGAAGTGTTTTATAGTTACATTTCTGAAGGAAACGTGGCTGAAAGTCTAAGCTATGTAGGAGTCCGTTACAATAAGCATTTTGAACAAAGTTGTACATACACTGTATTAAGTGTCTTTTATTGTTTTATGTATTGCTTTATTGTGTTTGAGTGCTTCACATGACCAAGCCAGCTGTCTCTACAATGCACTACAACTGCTACGTTTATCAAAAAAAGTTGCATACTATCTGTGATCATGTATGAGGTATGAGCACCCCTGACAAAGGCTGAAGCTATTGTTTATAATTGTATTCATTCATCAGTAAAGAGAGTTTGCTTGTACTGGTACCAACATGTGCTTTATACCCTAGGAAGTGACAATCAAAACTGCCATTTGGAACAAGAGACTCTAAAACTGGTTCTGTGAAATGGCATGGATTTTGATTGGCAATGCAGGAAAAATGCTTGAGATGTTTTATATCAGTAGTTGTATGACAGGCATCTAAGCATTAATGTTACAGTTATAAATCTTTTTCATATTTATTTCTCTTTTTTTCGTGCTAATCTGCCTTCACTTCTTGCCTTGTCAGTGAGTCAACTGACGTACACTTATTTGTAATGTGTGCTGCAGCTCCAGAGGACTGAATACACTTTTGACATTTCTTTAATAATGAAGGAATTTGTTGATTATGTTTATTAGTAATGTTGTAAACAAAAATGCTCTAATGCGCTTGTCCCAAAAATGAAGAAATAGTGTCATTTCTTTTCAATTTGTGATTACATTGTTGCTATAAGACATGTATACTGGTATGTGGCTAGTTTCGCTGGACTGCTTTCTGCTGGTACCTTGCCTGCCTAGATGACTGTATTAGTCAATCATATCTACTAATCATTGGTAGCTCAAAAAGGTTATTGCAAAAATACAGAATGAAAAATGTTAGTTTTAAAGTTACATTACTTTTTTTTCTCCAACAATTTTAGTTCTCCTGGTGAGACACAAATTTGAGACAATTGATTTGCATTGGAAAAGACTGAACATGCCCAGTTTTGTGTTACTGTTATTAAATGTTCCCTAATGTTTTTATTTTGCACTGTATGGAGGCAAATAGCCCCAGAATTTATGTGAAACACTAAGAGGGGATGATGGTCATTCACAGTGGTGAGTGGTGCTACTGGATTTATATGTGAGGTTCTCAAGACTATTCAAAACTAAATTTTAAAA
>JAVQJW010321738.1:0-11857 GCA_036025195.1 Hypseleotris klunzingeri
TACCACATGTTGTGTATTATGTATATTGTTAATAAACTTTTTCTTAAGTATTTTGGTCAAGAAGTGCTATACTATAGTATTTAAGTTAAATGTTTTTTTTTTCAACAGTATAGAACAACATAGCTGTTGCAGATTTGTTTATATAATACTATAACATTTACTATTTATATTAACAGATATAATGATGTGATGTAATGCTAAAATGTAAAGAAAATAAATTAAGATGCAACAAAATTATGACAGTTTACATACAACTTTTAATTACTATTATGATAAGGTCTAAAAAATATTAGCATTTAGATTTTTAGTAAAACAAAGTCCACTGTGTCAAAGAGCCCACTGGATTGTAAAGACTTTTGACATGGGCAAGGCCATCTTGCTCACTGTTAGTGTCTGTGGAGAGTAGACAATCATATACTGTAGATGTATTAATAAAATATGGCACCAATAGAGTAATACATTAAATTATTAAATGAAGTACTGCTGCTATTATGAATAGTCAAAGCATTAGTTAAATAACTTACATTTGTGTCACTGCGGTAGGTAAAATCGCTGACTTTCTCTCCATTGGCTAACACATATCGAGGTGGTGAGGGCACTCCAAACACATGCACTCCTGCCAGCACCAACCCATCCAGGTCTCCATTTAGTCTCATGGGGTCACTCACAATCTGTGACTATATTTAAATACAGCCAGTTATAATCAACATTTGTAAATATAATTTCCTCACATCTTCTCCATACCTGTCCTGCGATAAAGATGACATAACAATAACTCCTCTTCTCAAATGTGTCCAAACTTTCTCCATCATCCCAGAACAGGTCGCCCCAGGCCCAGCCCCCTGCTGACAGTGCCACCGTCAAAAAGAAAGACTTTTTCCGTGAGGCTGTGGTTGTCAAAGCTGGTTCCTTGTTGAAAATCAGAAATATAAATAAGTAAACATAGGTAATTGCAAGATTTGTTACTAGTCAATATTCACCTACCTGCTGTGGTATGATGTAGCCCTCCCTCACATGAACATTTATGGTGTCTAGGGGGGCAGGAAGAAGCAAATACTGCCCCTTGCTGTAGAAAGGTTGACCCTGAGAAAGAGAGTTACATTAAACATTGCGACCCAAAACAAAAAATGACATAACGCTGCATAAAAACAACCCTACTTACATTCTGCAGACTGTACCAAGTGCCAAAAGGAAGATACGCGGACAATTGTACAGCTCCTTGTTCTAGGACTGGGGTGATGAGAAGTGCACTCCCCCATAAGAACTGTCGGTCTATGGCCTGACAGTTAGGGTCTGATGGAAACCTATGAGCAGGGGATACTTGTTAACAACATGCACGCAAATAAATTTACAAAAAATTAAGCTTACCTTTCAAAATTGTGTTTGAACCTATAACTTTAACTATCTGACATTTATTGCTATTTTAGTATGTCATGGTTTTCAAAATTGATATCTAAAATTAGGTTAATATATTATAATGTCCCCCAAAAAATATAATTTGTATAAATTATACTGTCCCCTAAAATGGAAGATCATGGAAAGGCTGGTGGAGCTAGTGTAGTTAGCACATATGTTTGCATTAGAGTTTTATTTTGTAAACAGGAAATTAGAACCCTCTACATAGAGTCATGAAGCATGCTGTAGCAATATGAAGTGGGGAAACCGAGGACACATACTCAACAAAGAGTGGTCTGGCTACAGTCTCAGCAGACACATGAGCATGATGAAAAAGTGTGTACAGGAATGGAAGAAGGGAGTAACGCAGGTTCAGGGCACTCTGCATGGCTGCCTGGGCTTTCTTCCCAAATACATAAGGCTCCTGGGGCTTTGAGACAGATATGCATAAAAACACAAAGAGAAGGGCTCTAGTTACTTCCATTCAGAAAACATAAAAGACTAAATGGATGAGGCTAAAGGGAAAAAATGTTTGTGTATTTAAAATCAGAAATATTTACAGGGAAATTAAAATTATAAAAAAAAATAATGTTAATATGTAAACAATTATTGGAGGCTTTCTTTCAACCTGTGGCCACACCCACTTAGCTACAACTGCTAAGTGGGTGATGGTGGGTTTATTTATCTACAGTAGCTCCTTAGAAGACTAGCAGCCCGCAATTTATACAGTACTTCTCAAATATATGAATTGAACTAAATATAACTTTGGCTATGTGTTTGATAAGAAAACAACATTATCAAATGGTAGAAAGCTAATAAAAATCATGTTGGTTTAATACTACCCCTTTAACTGTATAAAGTGTCTCACTATATTTCCCCTGTCATTGTGGTTCCTCATGAACGGGTAGAAGGCCCCAAGCTGCATCCACCGTACGCACAGCTCTTCATTTGTGTTGCCTTCAAACCCACAGATGTCTGCCCCCACCAAAGGCACGCCAAATAGACTGAACATCAGAACAGCTAGAAGAAGAAAAAGACATCACATGGACTTTTACAGTCTGCAAATGATGAGTCAATGTATATTTACTAATAAAGACATGTACTCACCAGGAATGGAATATCGAAGCTGATCCCAATCACTTGTGACGTCACCAGTCCACACACCGGAAAAACGTCCAATTCCAGGATAAGAGGATCGAGACAAAACAAAGGGTCTTTTTTGATGTATATTTACAAGAGCTCTAAAAAACAAAGATCAATATTGTAAAATGGTAATGGAGAAAAAAAAACTAAATAAAAAATTGCATACTTGTATGTGGAATATGCTTCTGTCAATCCATACATATTGTGCAAGTTGTAGTGAGAAGACAGGTTTTGCTGAGCTGACATGCAAAGTGTTTTTGAGTTCAACTGGCTGCCAACAACAGCTGTTGGTATGAGATCAGTAAGATACTTGTTAGGTCATATTAATGGAAACTGTTTAGAATATATAAAAGTAATATGCATACACCAGGAAAAATGTACACTTTATACTCACGAGGTGTATAAGGTGGATTATCAAGATCACTGTCAGGACAGCCCTCTTCTGAGCCCTGTACAAAACTGGATGGCTCATTCATATCCTGGGTGAAGCAGAGAAGTATGCTCAACAAACAGACGGACCTTTTTTTCCATCTTTCAAACTTGTTCATGCTACAAGTCATCTCATCTGTGTCATAACAGTTGCACAAACACTTGCATAACTCACAATCCAGAGGCCATCCACAGACACTTTTGAATGAAACTCTCTAATGCAGTCTTCCCACCATTGTATGGTCTCTGAGCTGGTAAAGTCAGGGAAGGCTGTGGGGCCGGGCCACACCTGGGTCCACAATAAGCATTATGAAATCCCACATAACAAGACATTTATAAAATTATCTAAATTGACCAACAAAGCTGTCAACTGATACCTAACCTCTCCTGTGAGGATATTTCCAGTTGCATTTTTAATAAACACATCTTTTTGTAAACCGCGATCAAAAGGAGGGTAAGTTCCAGGGGGGCTTGTGGTGCTGATACCAGGATCCTAATTGAAAATCAAAACAAAGTAAAGACTTAGAAAGCATTGCTGCCATCTAGTGGAGATAGAGTTACACTTTTTCTTATTGCCAGTTGAATGCATTGATTACAAATATATTTAAGAATGTTTATAATTAACAAAACAAGTAATTAATGTGAATCTAGTTGAAAAGCTAATATATTAGAGACAAAACATAAAAACGCCACACCAGAATGAGGACGTATTTTAAGCCTTGTTCATGAAACTCCTGCACCATCTCTGGAAGGTCACCAAACCGCCAAGGGTCAAAGGTGAAAACTCTTTGGTTATGTGCATAGTCCAGGTCATTCCACTGCACATCCTGCAAAGGGAAATTAAATGTTGATTTAAAATAAAAATATCAAGTTATAATTGGTAATACTGTAATGTAATGCAGTGTGAAAGATTACATACACTCACTTTGTTGGCACTTTATAATAGATACAGACAGTTAATTGAGTGCTATATTTACCATGGGAAAATTAGCAGCATGCATGTGTTGCACCACTTTTCGAGTTGTATTACTAGTTGTGTATCCCCAGCGACACAAGTGAAAGCCTAGTGCCCAATAAGGGGGCATCATTGGATAGCCTAGGAAAATATAATTTACATTAGCTAACAATATGTCAACACCTTTTTAATGAAATGTTACAAACCATATTAACATGTAACAATTAAGCCATAACAATACCACCACAATTTATTTAGTGTTTTAAGAAACAGAGAAGAACATACCAATAACTTGATGGTACTGACGAATGACACTTTGTGGGTCAGGTCCTAAAAAAATGTATAAGTCCAGGATTCCACCAAGAGCAACCCATGTTAGAGCAGGAGTTGGCTGCAGTATCACCTCTGTGTCAGGAAAGCGGAGCAGTGAGATCAACAAAATAATAATACACCCAGGCTTTCCAGGGTGAAAAGTTTGGATTGACAATGTTAATCTATTTACCCACTGCATTGCTGTTTAGCAGAAAGAGTCCATGTGCAAAGCCATCTTCTTCTTGGACAATGTAAAAGGGATGCGAGCCATAGAGGTTGGCATCAGGCTGAAAATACGGTACATTATAAGATTGGTAATGCAGCGTTGGCATGTGTGACAGATGGCTGTTTTTCCATACATTAGTATCAGAGTATACAGTCTACATACATGAGGCGCAATGTCTCTATTCCAAAGGGTTAGAGAGGTCCAGTTCAAGTCGAGGAGCAAAGAAGTGTAATGTTCTCCAAGGCCGGACACAAAGGAAGAAGCAAGCGTGGTGGACAGCTGAATGTACTGGTCCGCAAATAAGAGAGGACCCACTGTGGTGTTCATGCTGAGGTAGAAAGACAAAATAAGCAAATATATATATATATATATGTCAGTGTCAATCATGTGAAGATGGCGTCCATAATAGCACTTAAACGTATAGTCTGTTTCTTAAAGTTTCCTAAAATTTACAGTATTTTTTTTTTATCTCACACTGTTCTATGATGTAAAGTACACTGTCAAAAATATTATTTTACTTTAGTCCCTCCCTGGCCAGGCTTTTACAGCAACATCAAATTGATTTTTCATAAAATCAAAGTCTACTTTGACGGTAGTAGTCAGGTTGATCAGATAGTGAATTTTAAGCATGTTCTAATGTCCTAACCTTTTCATTATTTTTTATTGTTAACTTTTTCTTTTAAGAACCTTGAAGCCAACACTTTTAATAATAGAAATGTATGTGTTAGAGTTGGGGTTTGAGTACAGAAAAATACTTACATGACCCTTCCATTTGTTTTACGAAGCACTGTAAAAGCAAATGGGTCTTCATGGAAATCAATTGAGTAAAGTGTGTCCTGTGTATCAGCCTTGCCCTGAAAAGCTGACCATTCACCTGGAAGTTGTACCTCATATCTCTGAGACAAAGGGTCCTTTATCTATAATACACACTTTCATTATGTTATGACAAATACATTAATTATTTAATTCAACCATGATTATAACATCAACTTACAGTGAGATGTAAGCAGCCTGCAGACTCTTCAATGACTTCCATTTGCAGAGTGGATATGTCTTTTGGAAGATATGAAGGACTGGCACGTGTCAGTGTGGCAGTCTGTCCTCGTTCAGTGGGAGAGGGGGGTCCCATGGTGTAGCCAGGATATAAATGCGGATAATAACACCAAGGTGGTCCTGTTTCGTCTGGCAGAGGAGCATAACAGCATCCCCTATTTTCACACTCTTTCTGACTAAGAACCTTGTCTCTGGCACAGTCGAATCTACTCTCTAGTAGCGCCATGGTGCACTTATCATTCATAGTGAAATTATACAGTTTCTTTACATTTTCTGGGGCTGTATTTATTTTTCTGACTGTGTGGTTCTTTGTTGTTGTTTCATATCCTAAACCTAAACTTTCAGCAGCAGCTGCTCTTACTTCAAATGAAAATAACAATAAACTAACTAACCAAGCTGAAGCAAAGGAAGATATAGTTCTTACAGACACAGCAAGATTGTAATGCAATTCCATCTCTACGTTAACCCCGGATATCTCCGTTTGCAGTGATAACATTACAAAAGACTATGTTTAGTAGCTTGAAAATATTGATATGATAGCTTGTAGCTAAAGTTAGCATATTAGCCATGAGCTATTCCGGGTTTATGTTGAGCAAGCGTTTTTGTTATTCATAAAATCTACAAAAAAGCCGATTCCATTATGCAGTGTCATGGGCTACGTACCCGCAGCTTTATCCAAGCGTCTTTATAACTCATGACTGCAATCCATTGATGTAAAAGCTTAAGCGGTTGACCAAAGTTGTAAGGGGAAGAAGGCAAGCACAATGGGACAAAAGTCTCCATGTTGTACTTTTAATAAAAATTTTCTACATATATGGCCTATTTTATTTGTCTAAACTGTCCCAAAAGACTAAGAAGCAAAATAATTTCTGAAGCCTATAAAATGAACATTAAAGTCTCATACAACGATTTTAAAACTACTTTTAAAGCCAACAAGAAGGTAATGCTTGATTGATCCGCACAAAATTATTACGGAATTATGTTTGATATGATGCAAAGGAACTAATCAACTACAAAATATAATCATTTCTCTGCAAATTAATAAATAAATGAAACGTTTAATGTGCAAGTATTTCCTTTGCTGTTGACACCCTTAAAAAGTTGCATAATAAAATTCTGACCTCTGGTAAAACAACATAATGGTTACAAATTACAGTATGCTTGTAGAGTACAGAAGCTAAACATTCTTTGGAACAGTCCATTTCTGAGTCAAGATTTGATAATCAATTACAAGCAGCTAGCAGCAGAAAATAGAATTAAGCTCATTTACAATAGTTAACTGTTTACAGCACAGTGATAAGGCACATTGGCCGAATAAAAAAAAATCAATGATCCAAACAGTGAATCAGTCTGTACAAAAATATACAATAGTGCAGTACACTCACACAGAAATACAAGATTGCACAATAAAAATACCCCAAAACAACGTCCACATTTCTCACAATGAAGGCCATTTAGAGATAAACACTATTTTTTGGACATTGTTTTAAAATAAAATATTCACTTCACAGTCCTGCTACAAGACAATCCAAAACTCTTTGTTGGCTTTAAAACTTGTGGACGGTTTTGTAAAAAAACATGTTGAGTAAAAGGCACTTAGTATAAGGTAGAGCTGCTTTGTCCAGTGCATCCCAGGCACTGCAGGCCTGGTCCTCATCAGCAAAGCAACATTCCCTTTTGGGTCCACATTTAAGGCAATGTCTGCATCTCATCTGGGTTCTCAAAGTTTGGTCCCATTCAAACTGGCCCATTCTCCATTGTAGTCAGATGTTCGAGTGACTGATTGGACTGTACTTTCTCTATCACAATAGAAGAGGTTTCCATTTGACAGTTCAGATGCAATTGCTGAATTGTTTCAACTGTAGGTATTTCAGAAACCTGCTTTGGTGATTGTAAAGGTTCCTGTGACGGTGTAGTTGTATTTAATGGTGGCTGTTGCTGACATTGGTCATTCTGTCTTTGTAAGCCATTGTGTGCATTTGGAACTTCAGTTTGTGCAAGCTGCATTGCTGGAGAGTAGTAAGGCAGGAAAGGCCTCTCCATTGCACAGGTCCGCATGGCTAAGTAGGTGTGCATCAGTAAATGAGGAAAGCGCGATGTGAAGTATGACACAAAATCATCAGGGACAGAACCAAGAGTCTCCTGGACCTCCGCGGGCAATTCTCTGTAATGGTGTTTCTGTTGAGATAAAGAGGACTCGTTAGACTTACAAAAAAATAAGCAAATAAGTTAATCAAAACCATTCATACCTTGTTTCTCATTGCACGCATTAGGTCTCTGACAGACCCGCCTTTATAGGAGCGAAACTTCCTCAAATCTGAAGGTGAAAAAAACATTATATTAACAAAAGCAAACTTAGTCCAAATAGGTGTCATAAGTTTGTTTTCTATTCGTACCTGTTTGCAGTGGTACCGTGATATGTTCTCTCCAGTCGCCCTTGACAACAGCCCTCCCTCCTCTTTCCAGCTGTCTGACAATAGGTCCGTCCAGCGGCTCCTTTTCAATTCTGTCACTGACATCCTAAGAAATACATCCATGTTTTGAACAAGATCTACATATAAGGGCAAATATCGTTACTTTGCATTACGCATCCTACACACTTACCTGAAAGAACTGCAGTTCCTTTTCCAAGCTCCAAAAGAAAGGGTGCTTGAGGATACACTCAGCAGAAGGCCTCTTAGGAGGGTCTATACTCAACATTTGCTCAATCAGATCTCTGGCTACAATATCCTCTGGAAAATACATGGGTAAGAATTAAGAAATCATTCACACTCGAAAACACTGTTGTTTAACATTTTATAGAAAACTTTTGGACATTTAAAAATATATAGTAGTTCTCACCGTGTTTGTCAGTTTGGAGGTGCTCCAAGCTGTATTTACCCAGTAGGATGTTAGCCTGTCTCTGAAGAGATTTGCCAAAAGGATGGCTGCCTTGGGACACCACATAGTAAAACACGCAGCCAGCAGAGAAAATATCCACGGCACATGTCTACGAAATAAGTCAGGAATACAATCAAAAGGTTGTCTCCTAGTATTTACAGTTTATAATCACCTTGAATTTCCCTTTCTCAAATCACTTACTACTGTGTTTCTGCTCACCGGATTATCTTTGCAGTCCTCACTCAGAACCTCGGGTGCGATCCATCCCTCAGTGCCTGGGACTCCAGACCTTCTGCTGAAGCTGTGTCGACCCACTGCCAGCTTTTTACAAAGACCAAAGTCTGAAATCATGGCCTTGGCCCGACCATGGGCATTTGGCATCGAAACCAAAATGTTGTGAGGTTTCAGATCTCTGTGGACTAAATAAGAAATAAGTGAATTACTGAATTGTGTATGCAGTATATTATTAGGGACATTATAGCATTTTATTGCAAGTTTAGATACCTATGTTGAGTGAATGAAGATGAGCAAGTCCTGACATTGTTTGCTGAAGAAGAATGACAGGCTCAAGACCATGACGATTGAAGTCTTTCCTCTCCACGTACTAGACAGATGCAAATTCAACAAAGTTAGAACAGGAAATGATGCACAGTACCAGTGAGCCTATAATGACTATAATATTGTCAAAACCCATCTAGAAAATAAAATAGTAAAATAAAATAGAACAAATTTTATTTTTTGCTTGTTTTAGTTTCATAGACATTAATATGTAACTATACCGTGACAGCTTAAAGATTAAATAGAATATTTTATTATTACTGCATTTAATAAAACAAACAAAAAATTGACAGTGCCATCATTGTCTCAATAGAGGTCTTTAGTAAACATTGAATAGTACTATTAGCCTTTATTTATTGACCTTTATTTAACAAGGAAAGTCCCACTGAGATTCAGGGAGTCCTGGCCCCAATGAGAAGCCTATTGAACATGTTTTTAGTGGTAGGGGAAACCGGAGTGCCCAGAGGAAACCTACGGAGGCATGCAAACTTCGCGCAGAAGGGCCCTGACTGCCCAATCCAGGAAATATTATACACTATTCAACTTTTGTTTTTATGTGTATTTTGAAAGCTTTGTACCTCCTGGAGAGAAGCAGCACATAGCTCTATGGCGATGTACTGGAACTGGCGATCCCTCTCAGTGCAGAAGTAGCGGATCACATTTGGATGCTCGTCTGACTCTCTGAGGAGCTGGACCTCTCTGTCAGCAAAACTGAAGCACTCGGGGAGGATTCTCTTCACGGCTACAGGCCTGTTGTCAAACTGACCCCTGTGTGGAGAAACAACACATTAGGTGAGTTATGTTTAACCAATATTATTATTATAAGAAAGTGGAAATAAAGCTATATCTACAAACCTGTACACAATTGTTCCTTCTGCACCATGACCCAAGACTTCTTTAGGATGAAACGTTATGTTGCCCACTCTTACTACACTGGTTTCATCTTGAGACAAAACGAAAAAGAAAAGAAAAGAATATGCTATTTTAGTGATGTTTAAAAAAACATTTAAATTGAATGTAGGGGTGTACTATTTGATGATAAAAGATCAAATTGTGATGTGTGTAGTTAAAAATACTTTATGAAGACATATGATAGTAATATGGTTAAGGTTAGCAATAGTCTTCTGTGTAAGACAAAAACACAAAGTAACCCAGAATTGTGATAAAAAAAAATCTAAAGCATTATATTTTTTTACCATTTTGCCCACCCTTAATGTCATGTTCTAAGCAGTAGTTTGCCTTTACCTCCATCCTCATGCTCATTGGCGGAGCTCCCCATCTCAGACACAGACATATTTGAGTGATTGGAGGCGCGGGGGGTGACATTTGGGCTGCTGTGGTCGGAGCCTTCAGAGCGCATGTGGGCCACATCTAAATAGTCATTGTCTGAAGCCAACACCAAACCAGCTTCTGATGTGGGAAACGGCTGCTGTCTTTGAAGCAGCTCTAGTCTCTCTTCCATCTGTCGCTGAAACTCTTGGTGCTGGAGCTGCTGCTGCTTATGCACACTCTATATAAATATAAAGAGAGAGAGAATTTACATTTTATTCAAAAGTTCTTTTAAACTTGAATACATTAGACTTGGGTTTACCCAAGTCACCCAAATATCTGGTCTGGTTTAGCTGTCATTATTTACTCTGGTCTTTCTTTAGCTTTTTAATTAATTTTGCCCAGAGTTTTGAGGTTAACCCAGGGGGGTCTCCCAATTTTCCAAGTAGCTCTGCAAAGGGTTTGTGGTAAATGTTAAAGAAAAACTAAATATATTTTCTTGATTTTTACATTAAAAGGTATGCATTAGATGACTGTTACAAAACATGAGTAGCTCTCTCTGTTTAGTTATATATATATATATTTTTTTAAATAATTGGTGACCGACATTTGGGTTTCAAACCAATATTTGAGAACCAGTGCATTTGATCCACTTAGTTTGTATTCTTGCACTTACTTTGGGGTAGGTAATGACAAAAGCTACCCATCCAGCCAGGAGAAAAGTGGAGAAGATAATAGTCGCCATGTCTTTGAGCATTGAGTCCACAGGGGCCTCTGGCTTCACAGTGCGACCACCTGCTCCAGGTTCTTGAATAGAAGTTTCAGGTGGTGGAGGTGGAGGGGTACCATCATTCATTCCACTATCATTCACCTTCTACAGTTGAGATACATTAAGAAATTAAACAGAAAATGCAAAAATATGACAAAAGATTATTAGTTTTGAGGTTTGTGGGTATACCTCATCTAACTTCTTGTCAGTTGTAGGTGGTATGACATTGCCTTGATTACGAGGGAAAGTATCCGGAAATTTCTCCAGAATTTTGTGGTGTGCTTCTGGAGGTGTTTCATGATGGCCTAAAGAAGGAGCAGTACATTTTTTAGAAACAAAAGCAGGGATCTGTATCATAGCTATTTAATGGAGCTTTTACTAGCTTTTACAGATCCCTGCTTTTGTTAAAGTTGCAGTTGCACTCATAGCACCAACAGATGGCAGTGTCACAAGAATGTTAGTAAGACAAAGGGTAGAAGAGTCTGTTTACTGTCACTTTTCAATTTCACACCTATCAGAAGCAGGTAGTTCCTCATGAAGTTGATACGATTTCGCTCTCGTAGTGCAGCATTGAACTTGACACTGGTGCTTGGTGTAATGACACATTCCTTGTCCTCCTCAGTTTCTTGGCTGTCTGGCCCCTCCAGCATGGGGAAGGTGCTCCCACGAGGCTGCACACATGATTGATGAAAATTCAACCAAGTAATCAACCACGTGTGTCCACTGGGTTTAATAATAAATGGTAAAAAAATATATAATCAATGACTTGTCCCTTACCACCACTGTGACACCATCATGCACCAAAGAGGGAGATGCATAGAGACTGGTGGAATATTTACCCACATACAAAGTGGCCCTGAAAAAGAAT
>JAVQJW010323032.1:0-11264 GCA_036025195.1 Hypseleotris klunzingeri
TACTTACTATCCTACCTGAGGCCCATAATTGCTGGGTAAAGAATTCACAAATTCTAATGACAATAAGAGGTTTTTTTGACTGCATCTTGCCATTGATGAAAGAGATTGCCTTTTCTCTCTGATAAAAATAGCATGTATATTTGTCCCGGTGTAATACCAAAAGACAGATTATATCCTGGTGTTTCCCCATTGCTTCCTCTGAGCATCACCAGGGGAATCTAAGGTTTACTGTATGTACTGTCAGCTGATATAAGTGGTGCTAACAAGTGCAGCTGTGAGGGATGTGTTATTTGACATGAGCATGCTACAGCTGCTCTTACACCTGCCTCTAAACAGTCAACAAAGGCCCACCTCTGTGCACCTGTCAGACGAAAACAGTGGTGAGTGCAGCCTCGCTTATTGTTTACAGGTATTCTGTGTTCAACTGTCCTGGGACACTTCAAAGATGGCCCTATAAAATCTTTGATCCTGAGAGCTATACAGTGGAGTGAGCTATTGGAATGCATTGTTGTTGACTAGATACAAGTCAGTAATATTTAAACCCAAGGAGAAAACCCTCTGTAAAACTGGTGCCACTCTATGCATATCTTTGTTACTATATACTTTAGTCCTTTCACTGTAATAAGATTTGAAAATAGCACAGCTTATTTAGTACTTCTCAACAGGTCTATTTATGATTATTACTAATTATTTTAACGTGACCCTTTTTGTGAATGTACATGACATTTGGATTAAATGCTTCATTTTAAGCAATTCTGAAGTATTTTTGAGGAGAAGCGGAGTCCCAATTTTGTAAGGCTTAGGGAAAAATGTCTGTTATCCTGGGTCATGCCAAAATTTTGCCCAGTTAAAATGCATTTTTACAGTGTACACATCCATGTTTTAGGCTGCTTTTAAGCATTTCCTGGGGAGATATTTGATAATAATAAAAGAGGTTAAAATGGTATGGATCACTATGAGTAAACTGGGTCGTTAAGGCTTTTAGATGCCCTACGTTTATGGCAAAAATATTATTTTAGCTGATATCAGGCCAAAATTAATTCAATTGCATTTTTATGAATATATATATACTCCCAATGGCATTTTTAGGCAATTTTGGACCACATGGGGTTATGACTAAATTGAGCACAAAAGGTTTAACTTCGTGATCATGAGCACCACCATCTGGAAGCTTAATGCAATTACACCTGCTACAAAAAGGCATCTACAATGACAGAAATTATTTCATTTTTTATTTCATTGTTGTGCATCAAGTTGCAAATACAAAATTCCGTTTTCTAAAGGTTTAAAATCGTTTTACATTTGGGATGTGTGTGCCATAGGTTTTTTCCACTTCATTTCATATGAAGAAATGCATGCACATGAGATGGTTAATGGTCAATACTTGTCAGTTTAAGGCAGGTTTGGCATTTTGTAATTTTAGCAAAAGTTATGTGCTTTAGTTGTTTATATATAACTATAATAAATAAGTCCAACTGTGTCGGCACAGATTTCTTGCTGGTAAATGCTAAAGGTAATGCATGCTAAATGCCTTTGTGAATCATTGCATTGTTTTGTGACAGTCTTCGGTTTCACTACAGGATCTCCAAGCAACAAATGAGGTAAAATTACAAATAAATAGCATTGACATTTGACAATGTATAATGAATAAATACATAAAAAATAAAAATCACTGTCAAAATTAGTTTTATTTCCCTTTGATTCACAAACATAGAAAAATCATTCATAACTTGCTTCAAACACAAACTTTCAAAATGGGAACTTGTCATTCACTATTCACCAACACAACCTGAGCTCAACACACTCAAGTTCCCCCTCCATCCAAACTCAATACACCACCATCCCATTCGTCATTTTTATAGAGGGTGGCAACAGGAAGAAGTACAGCACACAAACCAGACAACAGCTCTCACAAATTCAGACAGCAAGAGAAAAAATGCTAGCAAAGTATACAAATATAATCAAAGAAGCACTTGTAGACATTTTACTGTTTTGAAGTTGATAGGAAAACGATGTGAGAAAGATGCAGTTCTTGGTGATGGCCCAAAACAAAACATTCAAACTGGCTTCTTCCTCTCAACACTCGCAACAAGCAACAGGTCCAACTTTCGCAGACTTGCAGGCAGGCAGGCAGGCATTTGTGGCTTTAAAAAATAACCAGTCTCGCACACGCGCTTTCCTTTCATTTTTACCCTCCCGCTCGCACTCTCACTCTTCTTCAACACCAACCCATTCATAGATATATCCAAAAGTGACTATAGAGCAAGACAGGGGCTATTTTTTAAAGGGGAATAATAGAAGGAGATTACACCCACCGTCTAAGGGTAAGATACTGTGACTGTGTGCTGCCAATGAGGCGCTTCCTCCCAATAGAGTTGGTTGAACTGCAGAGAAATTTTCAGCAGGCAGATTTCCATAGATCAAACATAACACAAACAAAAAATATCCAATCAACTGCATACAGATATACCATAACAGTAAATCAGGCCCATATAATATAATGGGGCTAAGGGGGACCGAGAAACTCGTGCATGTTTTATAAATATATACTTTGCATGCACAGTCACTTCTGCATCTCTTTTGAAAAATAAAAATGGTAGTTTCCACTACACCCTCTCACTCATTCAATTCATGACTTAATAATCAGTCATATATAAATCTTCTGTATAACAAAACAAAAGGCAGTGTATTTTTAAATTATAGGAACTTAAGATAGGAGCAGTCCCCCACCCTTGGCATACTTACCAGATTAGTCTACAGAACGTCAAAAGGGCGACCGGTGCTACCTACATTGCCCAACTAGACGACTTGGACTCCATAGAGGTACCAAAGCCTGAACTGAAGCCACTATTGGTGGGGTTGTTGTTGCCCCCGGCCCACCCCAGACTTGCCGAATTAGGGCTGCTATAACTGGCGGTGCTGGCGGAGCTATAGGTCTGGTCTCGTGTGGTAGTGGCAGTGCCTGCTGTGGTGGTCAGGCCCTGCTGATTGGCCAACATACCCATCATGCCCCAGCTGCTCTGTAACGCGGCCGAGGCAGCTGCCACCATCGCGGGGTTGAGACCTAGAGCCCCGAAGTTAACCCCTCCACCCCCACTGGCCATCCCGCCGCGGTTATTGCCATAGCCCTGATTGAACCTGCCTGGCCCGAAACGCCCACGATCCATCATCTGCCGACTGTTGTTGTGCTTGGGCTCAGCATTAGAGATGTGGACACTGATGCCTTTGATGATCAAATCCTCGCCACATAAGGCCTGGGCCACCTGAAAGAACAGAAGAGGATTAGGGCTTGGTTGGCAAAACTGGTTAAGGTCAAAAGAGCAGTGGTTCTGAAACCTTTAACACCAAGTACAACCTCAGAAAATGGTTGCCTGCCATTTTATTGGTCTTTAATAGAATAAATCAGGACTATCACAATCAGGACTAGGGTTTAAAATTAGTCTTGGACTTAAAACCCCCGATTACTATTAAAGATAGTCTGTGTGCCACCAGTATTACCCACACCATAGTTTGAGAACCATTGCACAAGAAATTGACTGGCTTTACCTGGTCATCAGCAAAAGTGACAAAGGCAAATGCTCTGAAGGGTTTTGGGATGAAAACATCAGTGACTTCTCCGTACTGCATAAAGTACTGCCTCAGCTCGTCAGGGGACATGTCCTCTGTGCAGCGGCCAACAAAGATCTTGCGACTCCGCATAGGCTCGTCTGGATTGGCCTAAAAACAGAGACTGTTGTTTAGCTTTAGGCCAGAAAAGAAAAATTGTAACTTGTGTTTAATGGTTCTTTCCAGTTGTCCAGGAGAAATTTCTGAGATTTATAAATCAATTACAACAGTGCTTGATATTCGGATTTTAACTAACAACTTGAAAAAAGACAACATGGCTGTGCCTTAGTTTACATGCACGTAAAAAAATTACTAGTACAATATTTATAGAACTTGTGCTATTTCTAATACAATCAACTGCAACATATGAAGTAGCTGTAGATGTGTTTATTTCCAAGTTAAAAACTGCAATGCCTTATATTCGACTTCAGAAGGATAACTGGAATGCATTGCACACATTGAACACAACGAGAAACAAACCTTAGAGTTGGGGTGTTTGCAGTCACACCATCGTCCATCAATCATGTGTCTCTGTGTTATAACTTTATTTTGTGTTTCAAAGTCAGCAAACCGGACAAAACCAAATCCTTTAGAGTGTCCAGTGTTCGTCTCTCGTTTGATCTGAAAAAAACAAAATAAGACATAAGGTGGAAGGGAGTGTTACACCTAAATGCATTAGATAACACACTCACCTGCACCATAATAACTTCCCCAAAAGTACTGAAATAATCTTTTAAATCTTGCTCCGTTGTTTTCCATGGCAAGCCGAGGACGATGAGATCCGAAGTCTTTTGATAGCCTCTTTTGATTTTCACCGCAGACGCAGCATCTATTTCATCCATCTTCCTTTTGTTATCTGCAAATACACAAGACACGTTTTATAAGTGTTGTTTTCACAACCCACCACCATTGCATACAACAATTTAAAATACTTTAAAATACATTAACTGACATTGACTCTAACAGGGCATATAAACTTGACTTTTACTGATTGAGGAACCACTTTAAAAATGTCATTATTGCACTCACGTGCAAGTGACAATAAAGCATCGTTATCTTTAAAACGTGTGTAGGAAAAACCCATATACAGAAAAGTTACATTCACAGTGAGCTGTGAATACTGAATTAGCCAGTCTCACCTTTGGGATAGTTGACCACGTACACCAGGTTGCCCCAGTCATTTTCGGGCGCATGCAGGACCCCCTCCACAAGCCGGACCCCCCTCATACACTGGGTCTCGGGGTTCCTGTACCGCAACCCGCACGCCCCGGGGAACTGCGCGGACACCGAGGACAGCAGCACCGTCCCGTCGTCCTCAGACGGGATCTCCATAGGCTCCTCGGTCTCTTCTTCGGCCACACGGATGTACATGTCGGACATGTCTCTCTGAGGTTGAGAGGCAGCCCGAGAAAACACAACCGGGATAAACACGAGTTTATCGCTGCTTATGCTAATGCTAACAGTAAACAAAACTGATCCAATACGGGATCAGACTCACAGCCCCACCACACGTAAAAGTGACGGTCTTAAAAATAAAAAATAAATGTTTATATCACAATTAGCGCGGTTCAAAGACTTAGCCCGCTAACAGGCTAAAAACTCAACACAGGTTGTGCAATCAATGACTGATTTAAAGCTGCGTTTAATGTCAGCACTTACAAAAGCCCGCTTCCCGTAAACTAAAACAAGTCCAATAACTACACGAAAAAGAGAAAATGAAATACTTATCTTTTCACTTAAATGTAACTCTAGACTGGCCACTTTAAAAGCGTCGGCTAATCTCTTTAACCCTAGAGCTAGCGTCTGAAGCTAACAAAATGGCTGCTCACCTTTAGAGATGATGTCATCTGTTTGGGAGGCGCACCGTGGGCTTTGTGGGAAATCAAAACCCTCCGTTGAGAGGATATTTTTACTAAGTTATTTAACTCAATAAAAACACAAACAGTACTGTCGAATAATTATAACATAGCAAGCAGATTTGGAAAATCAGATCTCTTTGTCTTTGCATGTAACGTATATTGCAATATGCTGTTTTTCATTCTTACTGTGGAAAGTAGCTTGATAAACATTGGGTCAGAGTCTGCTGCTTCACAATGCAAAGTTTACAATTGTCTGTAGTACAAGACTGAATACAGTATAGTAGAGTATAAAGTGCCAAACAGAAATCTCTTTTACTGCTAACTTTTCACACATGCATCATATCGTTGCTTCCTTCCGTTCTGGCACTTGCTTGCACACCCCAAAATGAACTCAGGTGTTTTGTTCTTCCCTGCCAGGTGACACAGGCCCTTGGCTACAAATAGACAGCAGTGCAAATATGGTACAGTGAAGATTTCTTTATTACCTTCGCCCCGGAGGTAATGTGATCGGGTCCATTGGCGTGTGCGCGTGTGTCTGTTACTGAACGGATTTGGATGAAACTTTCAGGGGAGGCACTGAAGAAGAGAAGTGATAAAATGTTGGTGCATCTGCTATGAATATTAATTTAATTAATTCATTAATTCACCTTAAAATTGTGAATGAAATAACTCAAAACGTATTTGCCAGATGTTCAAACTTTCTGGACAGTATCATGAAATAAAATGTTATATGGCCTTACCTTACCTTGCCCGATTAGGCTCAAACCTGAAATACCGCATTACCCCTCGACCCTGAGCCGTCTGACCAATATGATACCCAAGTGTGTGAAAATAGGAGAAAAAGAATCTAACCCACAATTATGTTTTGTATTGATAATATGCAATTTTGTTTTGATTTTTTTTATATGTTGAGTAAATCTGGTTAGAACACAAGGTAATGAACATTTCTATGCAAAAAAATGAGGGTGAGGGTTAATGGCCCGAGACTGAGTCAAGACCAAGTCTATAGAGTCCGAGACTGAGTCAAGACCAAGACTTTTAGGGTCCGAGATTGAGTCAAGACCAAGACTTAATGGCCCGAGACTGAGTCAAGACCAAGACTTTAGGGTCCGAGACTGAGTCAAGACCAAGACTTTTGGGTCCAAGACTGTGTCAAGACCAAGACTTTCAGGGTCTGATACCAAGTCAATACCAAGACATTAGCATCCAAGACTGAGTCAAGGCCAAGACTTTTAGGGTCAGAGACCAAGTCAAGAGCAAGACTTACCAACCTTTTTGCACATTGTTTGTGCTTCTGACAGTTGCAGATAAAACTAAAGTTGCAAATATGTACATAGCATATAGACTATATTTTTATAGTGTACAGTCTTTAAAGATTTTTAAGAAAGTTTATTTCTATTATATTTTGCATGCTTCTCTTTATCTATTTTATATTTTTGATTTTATACTCTTGGCATCCAGTGCGAGTAACAAAGTAAGAATTTCATTGTTCAGGGAAACGTCTTTCTTTACTGTGCATATGACAATAAAAGCTTTGAATCTTTGAATCTTTCAGGGTCCGAGACCAAGTGTAGACCAAGGTCTGAGGCCGAGTCAAGACCAAGAATTTTACGGTCTGAGACTAACTCAAGACCAGGACTATGAGGGTCCGTGACCGAGACATAAGCAAGACTTAAGGGTCCTAAACTGAGTCAAGAGCAAGACTTTAGAGCACACTGAGACCAGATGAAAGCTAAATAAGACATCATGGCAAGAGTAAACTAAATTTCAAGACCAAGTCAAATTATGTCAGAGACCGAGATGAGACCAAGCAAATCATAATGAGTAATTTCATGTTGTTTTTGTAGACGGACCAATCAGAAGACATTTATCAGCTGCAGTTCACCCTATAACACAGCCTCAAAGTGCAGCCTCTCAAAACCATATTTGGCCTTGAACAAAAGACTACACACTATTGGAGACAGATCTGCTCAACAAAAGTCACACTACATACATTCAGTCCACACATTTGCAATTTTCGTAGTGTACAGTGGCGGCAGCTATGTTAAAATATATAGAAAAATTGTCAATATTACCAACGTTCTAAAGAGATTTGTAATAATATGACCCCTTTAATTCAGCAACATATTTTAAAAAACAAGCTCAAAACCTTTGTATTGTTGAAACGAGATGTGTCATTGAGTGATGAGTGTCTATTGAAATCCTCACCCACAGAAAACAGATCAAGTGCCAGTGTCAAGAGACAATAGCAGCGTTTGAGCTAGCGGTTTCACACTTAAAACCTAGAAAACTTTGATTTCAACATTAAAAACATACGTATGAGAGAGAATAAATATAACACGAGGTAAGAGGGTCAAGCTAGATGTGATCGAAAAACATTTTGGCGTCTATTGGAGTGATCTGAAATGTTAGCTAGCATTGTGTTATTGTAAATGTATTTGCTAGTTTTCTCTGTGTCCAAACAGATAGTGGCCATGAAAATAGATAAATCAAACTTTTGTGACTCATTGCAGTGGGATGTGAACAAATGCAGCTCAAATTGTTGCAGAGAACCCACTGTAACACTAGGTACACAGCAACTATGGGCCTTAAGTGGGTACACCCTGGACATGGGACAGTTAGGACATGTAACTTCACTAAAATAAATTGTGCTTGACGATACTATCTCGTAGGGTTGACAGCTTTTAGTTGCATAGTAGTCGACTATCCATCAGTGAGGTCGATGTAAGTTTTATTTGTGGTAGGGCTGGGGCTATAGTTCATTAAATTTGATTTAATTAATTAGTGCATTAAAATATAAAACAGATTTCTAAAAATAAATAAAAATAGTTAATATGGCTGGTTTAGTCTTGAAAAAAGGTCCCACTCAAAGGATAAGAGCTGGCACATTCCTAGTAAACAAAATGTGTGAAGCCAGCCCTATTTGAGTCCAATGTTCCAAATAAAATGTGATTAATCAAAATTAATGAATTACAAAGCCTCTAAATAATTAAATTGAAAATTGAAAATGAGATAATTGAGATTGAAAATCAGGATACCAGCAGTGATTTTTATGTAAATTTTAGACTAAAATACATTCTACTTTCTACTTGTCTTAATATGTTTTACCAAATCAGTTTTACTTTCACCTTCTCCCTTCTTTTGATCGACTAGCTCTACTAACTTGCTTACTTAGTGGTTCTCATAGTGTGGTAGTAGGCCCAGTAGTGGTCCCTATGTAGTATATCATTTTTGTTGCTATTTTAGTCTTGCTTTGGAAGAAGGTTTGAATTTCATGCTTCGTCTTGGTATAGGCACATCATTCATCTTTTCATCTTGACCGCTTTTTCCATTAGATTTAGCGGGTGCCTGGAGCCTATTCCTGGTATGGGACTTAGACGGGGTACACCCTGGACAATGGCAAGTTAGTCGCAAGGCTGACACTCAGACATCCACAGACAGACACCCATTCACTCTCTCATTCATTCACTAGGGACAATTTAGCAATTATACTGTAAATCCAATTTTTCTAAGGAACTTGAATGACGTAAAAACATATCTCATACTGAACTGACTGATGCAGTATGCAAAACACAGATACATTGTTTATGAAGATGTTGTTTAAAAATGAGGACAATGATTCTCCTGTATTACAGAAAACGTAAACCCTTTGCCGATTAAGTATATTTGTTGTATAGTGGACAGATAGATTTGATATAGACCTTGTGCACTGATGTTGTGTGCATATTGCTGTTGTGTCCCTGGGCAAGACACTTCACCCACATGCCTATGAATGAATGTGGTAGTGTCATTGGTGGTCGGTGGTAGCTGGAGGGGTTGTAAGCGCAGACTTGCAGCCATGTCTCTGTTAGTGTGCCCCAGGGCTTTTGTGGCTTTACAGCTTAACACCACCAGTGTGACTGTGGAGTGAATGGATAATGCATTTGTAGAGAAGCTTGGATATAAAAGCGATATAAGTGATATACATTATTACCTCCGCCAGGAGGAGGCAGGCTTGTGTGTGCGTGCATGTCGGCTGAATGGATTTGGATGGATCTTTTAGGGAAGATCAGGAGTGACACAAAGAACAAGTTATTAGCTCTTGGGAGTGACTGGGATTATCTGGATGTAGGACTTTGTGAAAGAATATGCTCTCTCCTGTGCTGCTCCTCTGGTCTCAGACACTGCTTCTCTGTTGTTGACAGTCAAAGACCCATCCCCCTTTCATCCGTCCTGACACTGGCCTACGGCTGAGTAGAGTACAAATATGTAGTTAAGTAACTTCTATTTGATTCAATCTGTAGGAGTTCTCAATTTCACCATTTTGAAAAAAAGTAAAATTTTACATGAGAAAATTCCACAAAATCATTTACACGTGCATAGGGAAAATGAACTGTCCTGGTAGAGGTCTGCACTCTCTGAATGCTTTCTTGTTATTATTATGTATTGCCCAGCCCTATACTACCATTCAAATGTGGCTTCTAGAAAGAATTGCCCACTCATAATTTAAAGTGACCAGTTCTCCTAACACATGCATGTCTTTGGGCGGTAGGATAAAGTAGTGCACCAAAAGAGAATGTAACACGGGAAGGACATGCAGACTTCACACATAAAAGACTGGCATGCCTTTATATTCTTGACAATACAAATATATTTTTAACGTTGACGTTGCAATTACCATAGCCCAACTTTCCTCTATCCACTATTACGCAGCATGCCGCTTCTCCTCGTGGGGGCGCCGTAGACCCGCTCTCCCTGCTCGTGAGCGCGCCGCTTGACAGTGCAAAAAAAGTGGAGGAGAGACGGGGAGACGGGCTACTGCTGCTGGTGGTAGTTGTAGTGGTGGGGGTTCGCCTTTTGCCTGTGATTAGATGCTCCCCGTGCGGGCTATGTAGACGGCACACGGGCGATACTTCTGGGACATTTAGCGCTCCTTCCAACTCTAGTTTTTCCCTCAATTCACATCGTATTTTCTGGACTTTACGGATTTCTTACACATCTTTGGACTTTACTTCTTCTGCAAAAATGAACGGACTCGCTTTGTTGCTGCTGATAACGGCTAGAATCTACGCGGACAGTATGGAAAATCCCACAGGTAAGAACTAAGATATTATTTTGGTTTGACGCACCTGCGAAATGTGTGCGTAAAGTTGCAAAGTTGGCGTGGATTTTGCCGTGTGGCTTGGAATCGTCGCTGTATGATGCTGAGTTGGGAAGTGCAAAAAGTATGTTTGCGCCAAGCATTAATTCATTCACTTTCTAGCTTACTATATTTGTTGTTGACATTTTTAGCGTTGCGCTTTTAGTCTAATTGTGCTTTGAAAGTGCACAATTGCTTAGGGACCCCGTACTATTTATTCACATTGTGCGTAAATGCAGTTGTTGACAATGTTAAGCGCGCTATGTCAACCTGTCAAATGTATAGGAACCTAGAATCATGGCATGCGACTAGAAATTTATATTTTAAGATACATGGTAATAGTGTGTTTCTTCACAACTTTTTGGCATGACAAATTTAACTAAAAGTATTTTTTCCAACTAAACTTTGCATTGAAATTAACACTATTTACTACGTGTGACCAGATGTCCCTATTTAGTTGGGACAATCCAAGTTATGATGTCCCAACAAATATGCACTAAGATTTGAGAAAACAAAATTCTTCCCCCAAGTTTCTGGGGCTAGAAATCTGGTCAAAAATGACTTATCGTGTTGAAATGAAGTTCTTGCTAGAGTTTTGGCTTAAGTTGTACGCACATATTTAAACTATTTTATTTTACTTAATGTAATTTAAAGGGTTTCGAAATTGTAAGTTGTATTTT
>JAVQJW010323997.1:0-10212 GCA_036025195.1 Hypseleotris klunzingeri
TAAAATTTTTAGGAGTTGCCTACATGCATTTATGTTCAAATAAATTCTAAACGTGTGGTTCTGCTTTTCTATTTTTAAGATAAACTGGAAATTAATATTAAAAAATAATATATCCTAAAGAATTACTTGTGTAATAATTCCTGTTGTAACAATTCTTGGCAAAAACCAATGCAAATTGAACAGAAAAAAAATAAATAACTTAAAAGGAGACTTGAAAGGTTGATTGCTTGAACAATGCTCAAAAGGCAGCAAGTGTCAGTTTGTGGAGACAACTTTCAGATTGCTGTGCTATCAGTACATTTTTAATGATGTACTGTTTAGCTGGTGAAAGGTAGCCTATTATAATCCTAACTGCTCATCAAAGTTGAATGTATAAATCCCATACACAACATATTTTGCTATTTTAGGACTATTTGTATTGGCCATGTTGTAGAAAGTGTATAAGAATACTCATTTTATAGGATAATTATTTTTTACATATATCCGCTGATCTATAAATAGGGTCTTACTTCTTCGGCCTTGGTGCCCATAGAAGCCCCCTATAGGGCCCCTGAAGACTGTGGTGACGCCTGTGGCGAAAGGCATGGCTTAGCCAATAAAACTTTGGCAGCAGAAGCTGCTTTGCATTGCTCAACTAATATTTCATAAAGAAGTCTGTTTTATCTTTCAACCAAGTTCAATATTAAATGTGGTGCTTACTCTGTGGTTTTATGGTTTATGTATTGTTTTGAAATATTATATTTTGGATTTAAAAGTTGAAAGACTATTCAGTTAAGGGCATGTTATGGGTTTATATATCTACAATATACCTGCCTTTTCTATTTGTGTAACATTGTAGCCACCTCTAACCTCAGGGTCATTTATGGTGTGACAGGGTGCCACTATTTACACATGAACCAAAATAATACAGAGGACTCACCATTCCACTTGTGGCAAGTTTCTTTCAGTTGAACATAAAACAGAAACCAAATCCATCCTGTTGCTTGTGTATAGTCTATACAAGCCACAACCCATGTGCGTTAAACCCAACGTACAACTCCAGGTATAGATAGACTGCATAGATTCTCAATAACCAAGCTCCATGTTGCAGGAAGAGTGGAGTAAAGTTCCCAGCAGCAGTGAAAAAAGCGCAGTAGGGTCAATAGTACCCCCTCCCACCCCTCCTCTTCTCTCTCTCCAGCAGCTTGTGTAACACAAGTGACTGAGTGCGCTATGAGAGGAATCCTGTATTCACTGCTTTCTCTTTATTTCCCAGTGTTTCTCACGGGGTCTGAAATACCTGGGAAATTGTTGACTTAACCCAAAATGTCAAAATGCTTGAAAACATTTCATATTACCCCACATACAAGACATATTCAAAACATTAAAAGTTGAAAAACCAGTGACAATTTTGCCATTTTAACCATCATAAAAAAGTTACGTTTTTTAATCTTTACGGAGTCTTACTTGATTGTCCCATTCTGTTCTGCATGCTTTTTACCAAGACAGTTGCTACTATAGGTGCACTTCTTAGATTTGAATTCTCACTATTCCTTACTTCACCCCTATGCGTAAAAGGGCGCGCTGTATGGAGTGACTGGTTTGTGCACGAGAGGCCCCTTGCTCTGGTGAGATTGACTGTGTGCGTAGGAGTGGAGCCCCCTTCTCTTGCCGCCTACCCCCTCTCCAACCTCCCTCACTCTATAGGCTAACGCTGCCACAATCAATGCTCTACTTATGGCTTCCAGATGATTCGATAAACCCCGGCACTGGCAGCTTATGAATTGGTACATGACTTCTTCGATCGATCGTGCCAACTGGTGGCTGTTGTATTGTGCTAACTGTTCAGCCCGAGTCCCATAAGTCAACTCAACAAGTGCAATACAATAGAGACAATTTAGAGTATTGACTTAGGAATAAACTCTGTCGCGCCAAATGCGTAAAAATCGTTCCAAAACTAAAACTAATTTGGGCGTAGTAACAGAATGATAATATCTGGAAAACTATGAGAGTTTTGTCAATAAAGAGGTTAATAGAGTGGTCTGTGTTGAGTTGCTTCTAACACTGCTACTGAGAGCCGTGTTTGAACAAGCCATAAAAATGAGTTATGGCCAAACGCACACTCACACTTGTTTTTTTTTAAAGGGCTGCAAAATCAAGGGGTAGTCCCGTATGAAAATGTAAGTGGGGTTTTATTTGTGCACATTACGCCACAATTGGTCTCCTTAATGTCCGTCTCATTCACGCCACGCGGTGATTTATGAGCTCCCGAAGGCGAACAGGCTCACTTAAATTCGACGCGCACACCACACGTTATAGAACCCCCACACTGAAAGCTATACGTGATGGCTTTTTAAGATGCAACGTGGATATTTTGAAGATTAAAATTAAGGATTTTTTTTAAAATTTGGGACAGGATGTTTATAGCTAAGAATGTATGCAATCATAGGTATACTCTTAAGCACCCAAAAGCTTTGCGTATTTTGGTTTTACACATAGCAAACATGTTAAAATTGTACTTTCTATTCTAATATTTAAAAATATTTGTATGCTAATTTGTGCTAGTATTACAATTAAGAGTGCGTAAAAGTTGTGCGTAAAAGGGGCTTACATAATCTAATTAAAATCAATAACCTGTTGTTGGATAATTGTTGCATAATGTCTCTATATGTTTTAATTTTAAATAATTTGTATTTAAATGCAGAAATGTAAATAAATGACTACAAGGAAGACAAAAATGTTGTAGCAAGTTAAATGTATTCTAACAAAAATATACAAGAAGCTATACAAAAATAAAAAGGAGCAGGTTCCCATAGGCCTATGAATATTCCATCATAATTCACACACACTCATAATTTCATTCCAGGAGCTGTTGTGTTAATTACAACTACTTCAGTGATTCAAAATCGAGCCTTACCTTGTCAAATATCAACAGAATTAATGTGCCCAATTTACTAACAATTCAAAAGTTAGTGTCCAGGGGAGAACGAAACGAAAACACACGCGCTATGGGAGGCAGGAGTTAATAGTTTAGATGCTGTAGGTCGATTGTAGTTAGCGACTCCGTGAAAAAGTAGAAAGTGTCAGTGGAGAGGTCCCCGGGGCTGTCCAGAGACTCGGATAGACTCGGAGAAGCAGCATCGGACAGCTGCAGGCAGGAATCCGCGGAGAAAGGCTGAAAGTCGTGTATAGAGACGTCCAGAGCCGGGGGACTGGAGTCACTATTGTCCGGGCCAGATGCCGAGCTGGGCCCCATTGTTGACAGGCATCCCGCGGTAGGAGTGGGAAAATGTTTCAGATTTTTGTCATTGCTGTTCAGTGGCGCGGCTGTAAACGCCACTTCGCTGTTATTGTTATTATTGTGCATTTGAAAAGTCTCGTAAAGGGATCCCTCCTCGTCGTCTTCGCTCTGCATCGGGTCCTCGCCCCCTCCCCGGCCTTTCCCATCGCCGCTGTGGCCGTCCTTGGTCTGGGTCTGCCGCTTGTGCTTCATACGCCTGTTCTGGAACCACACTTTGACTTGGCGCTCGGTTAGGTCCAACAAGGCCGCTATTTCCACTCGCCTTGGTCGGCATAGGTACTTGTTGAAGTGGAACTCCTTCTCTAGCTCCAGTAGCTGTGTGTTTGTGTACGCGGTCCTCAGTCTGCGTGACCCCCCTCCTCCTCCGGCCGCGGCTCCTGCAGGCACCCCGGTCCCTAGTCCAGATCCTACGCCGCTTTCAACAATCTCTGGCGAGCCTAGACACAGAAATCACAGTTAGTTAAGCAGTTACAAGCGCACTGAGCACTCACAACATTGGAGCAAAATGGCCGCTCCCCTGACCCACTATGCAAGCTACTGCCTCAGCTAAATCTAAAAGAAATATTATTATTAATTATTACACTGTTATTAAACGTGTCCTATTGCAAAATAATGTATGAGACTATAAACAAACAACTTAAAGATTAAAATAATATTTTTTTATGCAAAATAGTAAAGCCATATTTAAATTGCCAAGCTGTTGCAATACTAAATATGTAGTCAGTTAATTGTCTTGAAAATAAGTCTAAAACTTTGGTTTAGCACTACACAGCTGCCCAGAGTGGTGAAACTGGCCCCTAGTGTGGGACACTAAATGAATGCTCGGGCTAGCTTCCTCGGCAACCATCACTCTTCATTACTGTCACGCATCAAAAGTCTTCCACGCCGTGCTTTGGGGAGAATAAATCACCACATAGCAGCCACACTTAGTTTGCCTTTCTGTATTTACCCGGTGATAGTGCAATACATAAAGGTGTGTTATCAGTGGTGTAACATTAAGGGGAAATCCTGGCATTTCCAATCACTCAGTTTTGCCAATATTTCAATGTTCATGGAATATGTACAAAAAGGATGGTTTCATGTAGCTCAAAATATTTTGTAATGCCAATAATGGTAATATTAAAGTGACATTACTACAATAAAATGTGCATTTACGCATGAGCCACATTCTATCTGCATTGTGCCATATGTCCAAATTTATCCATCGTGCGTTTTTGTGTATTTAAACCCCAAAACACTTTACCAACTAACTTTGGTCTTGTCTATCCCCCAGGCCTATGTGTGTGTGCAGGTAACTAACCTTTAGGAGAGAAGCACACTGCCCCGTTGGAAATGGCGCTGGCGCTGGACAGGTGGTTCCTCTTGGCCGCCTTCTTCTCGCGCATCCACGGGTACTCCGGGGGCAGAGAGGCGGTGGGGAGCGGACTGCACCCATCAGGGCTATGCCTGGGCCGGCCGTGGCGCGGATGGCTGCCCGGGTTTAGGCTGGGGATGGTCTGCTCGAAGGGAGGAGGCAGGAGTGTCGCTCGAGCAAGCGTCGAGCTCTTGATTGATGAAGTTTGGAATGAATCAGCGACAGGGGGGAAAGATGTCAGGCACTCAGCAAGCGACGGCTGACTATTGATAAAACCGCTCTCTCGCTCGAATTCGTAATTCATCTCCGCTCGCTCAGAGCCGAGGAAAGTTTGCCACGCGTGATTTTGCAAACTCTAAAAAACCGACGAAAAAAACATGCAAACATACTCCCCTCCGTTCAGTTTTTTCACTGACTGTGGGGACCGGGCTCCTATTAAACTATTGACTTCATGGAGGTTGAAATTGAAACCGCTGTCACATGATTAGCTCTGCCCAATGACAATTTGGGGTTTAATCAAAAGACTGTCTGCCTGATTGATCCAAAAAGAAGGGTAAGAAAAAAAAGTGGGCATTTATTTACATGTCCCCGTGTGTCCTCGTCATGTCCACTCCACTACACTACACTCAAATATTTAAGAATGGCTGTCGATTGCGGAGAAGTGGAAGTGCTGGCTTGGAGGGTGCGCGCGGATTCGTCCTCCTTTCTCGTATTGTTTGTCAGTCGAGAACGCCCCCACCACACACACGCACACATTTCACACCACAGAGGCAGAAAACACAGAGTGATGTGGAGAACTGTGGACAGCTCCAGTGCAAAAGCGTGGATTCCCATAAATGTCAAGCCTTTTAAAACGCTGGAATAGTGACATATGCAACAGAGCTACGTGTGGCAATAAAAAACACTATCCATAACACTAATATTGACTGATATGACACATTTGAGTCCATGAAGGCGCTTGAAGATCCGGGCTTGAGGCGTAAAAATGGTTCACTGTCCATATCACGTCGCTATATTCATCCAAATTGATATTTAAAGACATATTGTGCGCCGCAGTTTCGTTTATACTAGAAATGACGTGAATGTCCCTATCATAACCATAAAAATATCATTCTCACCATTATGGATGTTGAGATATGTAAATGATGACCCATTTTACGGCTCATGCTTCAGTTCATCTGTGTTTACATTGGCTCATTGTAAAATATAAAACTATGTAGGCCTAGTAGTTTTAATTTAGTACAATGCACCAAAACAATAACATATCTACATTGTCTTCTAATGATAATGTATATAATTAATTTCCATATTCCTCAACATGGCTGCATAAAATCATATTGCTTTGTATGATAGTATAAGGCCATTAGGACGTTAAGGCACCAAAGCAATGCGTTTACATCGTTAGCATCCCCCTATTCAAAAAGCACCCCCCTAATTCCCAATTGTGTATCAATCTCTATACTTAAATTATGCCATGTTTACATATGGCTATGCAAAATAATTACCTCGAATGAAATTAGGCTGTAATATAACACGTGATACTACAACTGGATTGAATTTAACCACCATTGTCTGTTTACAATGCGTCCATAAGCACACAGTTCTATGTATTTCAATATCATTCGAGCTATTGAATTATTCCATGTTTAGAAAGGGCAATAATCTATGGCTCCACGTGCGCACATATGTTGTATAATTATGTTGAAATAAATGTTTTACACAATCATTTCAGGGCGAAGCATAATCATTATCATTTCATTCGTTCATACAGTATTTACCATTACAACATTTTACGCATCTTGATATTATTGTTAACAAAGCATATGCAAAATCTAGGCCATTTTGTGCATTAGAGCAATTATTATGCAACATTATGTATTATTTTATGACGTAAATAATTGTCAGTTTTAAGAATACGGAAGGCCTCTGTAATACTGGAAGCACATGGCCAAATGTGCTGTATAATAAAAGACATGCAAATGCTTTAGATGACCAGCTTGCATCGAAGCAAATCCACATTACGTTATCTGGTCGTTTTCCAATGCATTCCTCAGTGTTTATGGTAATGCTCCTCACTGGCTTCTCCCTGCAATGTTTGCCTATGCTTTCAGAATACTCCACGATTTTGACATAAGCAAAAGGCATGTTATATTTCAACTCATTCCAACAAAAAAAAGGAAATCTATGACTGATCGAGTAAAACAGAAGGGAAACAGAGAAAAAACTCCTTCGCCTCCTCTCATTTTTTTTGCTTATATACCAAACAAAGAGTCCTGGAAGCCTGCGCGCGATCAATCTTACTCGCCAAAAGGTCTGACAGCTCGGTGCCCTCACAGCACATTTAAGGCTTCTAACTCTCCCCCGGATCAAATGCAGCCAGGAAGCAGCGAGAAACACTGGCCACTCAGATTAGGAACCACTTTTTGCTCGCAGTAGTAGCCTTTCTGTCGCTGGAAGGGATGTTTTAGCAGACAAATATGAATCATGCTTCCTTCTGCTACTTACAAGAGGCGGTAATGGGCCAGCGGTGAGTATGTGACGCGCCTCTACCTGGCCTTTGTCAACGTTGTGGATGTTATTCGTCCCTGATTTTTGTTTTTGTGAATATTTTGAACGAAAGATGGATGGCTTTTTTTTCGTTTTTTTCCCCTCTATGTTTTTTTTTCTCTCTTTTGTGTGTGAGGCAAACGAGTGGGTGGCTGTTCTTAAAGGGTTCGTCTCCAGCACTGATTTAAGAGGTACTTCTCATGGATCAAAAATACAAAATCTTGCAAACAGTTATTTATGTGCTACCTGTGCGTTACGCATATGGCTTAAATCAGAGGCTTGCTGTGTGTGTGTTGGATAGAGAAATATTCTGACCTACCATGGTTCAATTGTTCTAGGGTTCCCCCTGCTAGCCATATGTCAGGGCCGTAATGTCCAAGCCCTGCTGTATCAATCATAATGGGCTACAAATGACGGCAAATATAATGAAAAGAAAATGTTATGTTATGTTATTTTTATGGAATCAAATTTGAAAATGTGAGATTTTTTTTATAGGTTATACTACGTTTAACCCAGTGAAATAGTATGCTTAAAAATAAAAGGCAAAAACATTGATTTCATATTTTTTAAAAAGACAAAAAGCTGTGCGTAATTTGTGCGTAAAATGCGTATTTCAACCATTTCAATAACATTTGTAAAACTGCAACAGCCAGGACTGCATCCCTCTTTTTTCCCAATGCATTTCCCTCTTGACATCTCCTCCAAATATGAAAAATTACGAGACAAATGAATCCACTTTGATGCAGTATATCCTTCCGTATCCTCGTGAGTGACGGAACACATCAGTGAATTATTTCTCAAACGATTTCTCATTTGGATTCTTGTTGTCTCGCTCTCTTGCAGGACCTCCACTCAGTGCTCCACGGTGACATTTTTATTATTATGGATGTGCCCACGCACGCGACACAGGGCGAGGAGAAGGCCACCCGTGTAGGATTTTTTCCCACGAAGTAGCCTTTATTCATTGTGTAACGCTATTTTGGGTAATTTCTTTTACTATTTTTAATTGTGTTAATATAATGTGTATTAAGCCAATAATAAAAAAGATATTGGTAGGGTAATATTTTTTCTTGGCCTCATAGTTAGCATATTCCCAACATTTCAATTAAAAGCGATTTACTACAATTATATTTAAATTGTTGTCTTTATTTCTTCAAACTGGAGCAGCATGGAATGTATTACATCGAAAGAAAGGGACAAATGAGTGATGTTTGCTTCTTCAATAAAGAATAAAAAATGCTACCATGTGTCCTTTTGTCCACCCTTATTGCATGACTGATTGACATTACATTGCAAAGAAAAACACCTCCTCCGAAAAAACGCAGTGGTGCGGACGAGCCATGATAATACCAACGGTCAAAATAATACTACAAGGAAAAAAATAATTAATCTTAGAACGTCCACAAGCAAAGGAAGAATGTCTGCGTCAATGAGAACCCTCATAATACCATCTCAAGTGCAACAAAATGCAACAAAAACACAATTCTTCATTTGCCGATAAATAAAATAGGACATTTTCACATTAAAATGAATAACATATGTTCAGAATACCCTGTTTGTTGACGATTGAAAAGAAAAAGATTAAATATAAGTAGCCTATGTGCCCCCTCTCTATTCCTAACCCTAGCCTATACCTATACCCACCCACAGCCACTACCTACCGCTCTACAGCCCACAGAGGTCTTTGTCAGACAATGGCAAACAACAAATAGAGACCGAATTCAAGCAAGTAGTGATTATTTTTCCTAGCGCTACTTCACACATCAAACTATGGCAACATAGACAAAAGGTGGAAGCATAGAAGAAGAAGGATTGAGGAGGCGTATTGAAACAAAGCGGTGGCAATGCGTCTGGAGGTGGCGGATAAAGACAATGGGGCGGAGTGATCTGAGGCAGGGGGGAGTAGTGAGCGGGCTGCGCCATTTTCGCTACAGATGCGTCAGTTTGGGCGCTTCCTGGATTCTTCCCTGAGAGTAGTGCGGCGTTAGGTCTGTATACGTGGGCGCGGGCTCGCACACTCCATGGTGCTGGCTGTTGCCCATGCTGATTGCTCCGTTGTAGTCCATGTTCGGCGGGTGAGACAAGTGGCTCAAGCCGAAAACGGACGCCCCAGAGTTGGGCATCGAGTCCATGTAGCCTCCGTAAACGGGGCTGCCCTGCATGTGCGTCCCGTAGTTACCGTTGCCTTGGAGAGCGTCGTACTCGGGCGTGGCCGAGTCGGTGCCCGGGTAGCGCTTTTGGGGCTGAGAGGGGGGGCAGTTGCTTAAAGGAGGGGGGTATGACGTGGCCATGGCGTACGCGTTCTGGTGAGGTTTGGGGTAGGACGTGGGCGACTGAGCCTCATAAGGAACACTGTTTACTAAAGAATGCATAGAGTTGAGGTACCCACCACCTCCGTTCCCAACACTAGGGGCCACCGGACTCCGAGGGGACTGTCCTCCCGGAGAGGGCATCATCCCCACGCCCTTCTGGTCCTTCTTGTACTTCATCCTGCGGTTCTGGAACCAGATTTTGATCTGTCTCTCAGTCAAGTTCAGCAAGTTGGCCATCTCTACTCTCCTGGGCCGGCACAGGTAGCGGTTAAAGTGGAACTCCTTCTCCAACTCCACCAGCTGAGCGCTCGTGTACGCGGTCCGGGCCCGTTTGGAGGCGGCTGATCCGGGCGGACTCTTGTCTCCAGGACAAGTCTCCACTGCAACAAGAAATATCATGTATTAGACTACATAACCACAAGGGAACACGGCCCTAGTATGCACTTAGGTTGTCTAATTATACAATATTAAAGCAACACTATGTAACTTTTCATATAGAGATCTACAATTTTGGAAAAACGTGATAGCTTATACATATTTCTCAGATTTTTATGACAGATACAAGGTCAAAACTGACTACATCATTATCAAAATTAGGACTAATCCAGGACAAAAATCTAGAACTAGAACCAGATCCTAACAAGGTCAAAACCAGGTCTAAATTGGGCCTAAAACAGGACTTAATAAAGGACTAAAGCAGGTCTAAACCAGACAAAACA
>JAVQJW010324153.1:0-12691 GCA_036025195.1 Hypseleotris klunzingeri
TGAGATGCTGACAAATCTTCATTTCAACATTTTACCACAGTCATTCATACTACTATAAATGTTTATGTTGTAGTAGTGAAGTGGGCCTTACCCTGACCTTAACGTTTTTAATAAATATAAAAAAAACGCAAATCATATATCTTATGACAATACTAATCTAAAAGATAAAAACAATAACTCATGATTGAAAAAAAAACATGATATGACACCTTTAAAAATCATTATTTCGAAGACTATTTCTACCACTTTGTAGGATACTGTTATATAGCAATGTTTTTTTCCCCCAACAAGTCTCATTGAGATTAATCTTGATTTTTACAGGGGCATATACAGTATGCATGAGTACAGCACTGCTCTCTCAGATGCCTGATTATGTGTTTGTGCCGATGAGTGTGGGGCGTGCTGCATAATAAATGGTCAGATTATCCCTACAGTTTGCCGAGCAGAGGCAGTGGATTTGAAAACAATAGGAGGGCATATTAGCCAATTAACGGCATGAAAGACAAACACAGAGAGCTGACTATGCACATCATTCGCTTTGCTGTATGATTGATAAGATAATTGGATGGACAAAAGCAGCATAGATAAACATCAGTGAGCTAAATGACAGAGAGGTTGCAGACCCAAGAGTCAATTTGGCCACGCAATACTGTGTAGTTAACTTTGAAAAAACTATTTTAGTAATGTAGGCACAAATTCAGCCAGTTTCTCTTTGACACCGTGCTCAATTATTGTAATGAGATCAGGTGATTTTCAAACATGTGATTATCTATTTTTTGCATGGATGCAATTCACCTTATATACAGTATGGCCTTTGTTCATGTTGCTCTGAAAAACAAAGGAGCTTGTTCTACGTTGGTGGAAACATTGGCTTGTTATAAATCTACAATGCAAAATGTCTTCACTTTTTAAGATGGTATGTAGCTCAAGGTATGTGGATAATTTTTAATAAAAAGGACATGTTGGCCTTGGCAGGTTGGAAATTATTAGTTTAACCTTGTACCATGGGAATTGTATACTCAAGGATAATGCCAATTATCCTTTCCAAAGCATGCATCGGATCAGCCGTGTTAAACTAAGTACTAAAATCTTTCACTTATTTCGCTAAACTAGCTACATACTGTATGTAAGAAAATAAAGTTGTGATAATGAAGATAAGAAGCAAGTTTTTGCTGTGTTTATCCTGGTGTTTATCCTTGTGTCTCTTTTCTACAGTTTCTTGTTTCTTCAATTTTACCACTCCATCGGGGGCGCTGCTGTCTCCAAACTATCCGCAGGAGTATGGCAACAACATGCACTGTGTGTGGCTGATTATCGCCAATCCTGAAAGCCGCATCAACCTTGCTTTTAATGACCTGAGCATGGAGAAACAGTTTGACTTCCTCTCCATAAAAGATGGTGGGAAGGTACTATTGACATTTCTACAAGCCTTTCTTGGAATACATTTGTGCCACATTGACTGCCTATTTTTAACCAGAACTTTCTTTACTCTTTAGGCTGAATCTCCCATCTTGGGCACCTTCTCAGGAGATGCTGTCCCTCCGCCTATAACAACCAGCGGTCATGTGGCACGATTAGAGTTTCTGACTGACCACACCTACACAGACAGAGGATTCAATATCACCTTTACAAGTAACTCTTCAGTGTTACCTGAAAACTATTATATAAGTCTTATAAGCTTCTCAATACTTTGTCACAACTACAATTTTAGTTGGTGAGTGTACAGTATGTCTGCTATTTGTGTGCATACCGCCTCATGAATCATCCCTAGTATCAATGTGCTTGTCATCCCGCAGACTGCACAAACTCTTGCACCCATGGGCGACACATTCCTTTACACACTCTCAGCAAAGCCACCACCATAAATGACAAAAGCTGTCCCTTTTTTGTCCAAACTGATTCTTGACATCTAAATAAAAGCCAAACAAAGACCTTGCTTTCTTACCTGGCAGATACATTGCAGCGCTGCTCATATGTTCTATTCTGGGCCGCTGCTGAGTTCTGAGGAAACTCCAGATGGGTTTTAGACTATGAAACACTATGCATTGCTGCCTGCTGGTAAACCTATTTCATGGGGGATACAGAACAGTGAGCGATTGGCAGCCATATTACTGCAATCATTTTCAAGACTATTGTTTAATGATGCTGGTCTTTGCATTCGTTCACATTCTATTGTTGTCTACACCAACCCCCTCAATAGAAAATGATTTGGCTACATTGTGTTGTTTTTTTCAGATGTTAATACTGTACCTTGTATGCGCCATTACAGTGTAAATCAGAATATTCCTTATTAACAGACTTTCTGTAATATATACTATGTTTTGAATATAGTTATATGATTTGAAAATCATTGCATCATTTTTTTTTTTTTTTGCGCAGTCCCCATTTTCAGGGATTTGGAGTAATTTGGAATATTTTGGAATATTTGTTATTTTTCTAGTTTTCTGCATCATGTTTTTTTTTATTAAAATAACTTTAATGCAAGCTATAAAACCAAATCTTATATTGTTATATTTTTTGTTATTCATCCTTCCTACTTTTTATTTACATTTTCACACAGTCGCATAGTTACATTTTATCCAGTAACTGTGTTCTTTTAATGCAAACCCATAGAGACTAGGCAGACAATGGGATGTTTGTCTTAATAAACATTGCACTTAAATGAACCACACTGAGTCACTTTAAAGCACGCCATAAAGCAGTGTGCTCCGACTCATTTGCAGACATGTCATCAACCCAGCCCAGGTGCCTCACTAAAACCACAATGTGGAGAAGACATGGTGACTAATGCATCAATTAGCAACTCAGATGAATAAATAAATAGCTGATGTGGCATGCTAAATGAATGTCACAAGCAGTTAATTAGAGATGACGGCTAGTTCCTGAGACCGGTGTATGGTAGGTATGCTTTTTTTGGAGGGCTTTGAGACAGTGCTTCCATCATTCATTTTAATTAAGGATTAGCCAAACTGTATTGAGGGGATTTTGGCACGTTAATAAATAAGATGATATTGATGGATGAGGTGGCTTGTGCTTTAGTTGGGACCAATGGATACAAAAGGATCCATCAACACCTACAGCATGTGACAGCAGTGTGTGGTGGACTGGGGAAGAAGGGGGGAGAGGGAAATGGGGGTGATGTAATGTTTACATAACCTGTTCTATAGTCATGCCTCAGTTCTGACAGAAAAAAGTGTGAAAATATGAAAAAAATGGCACTCTAAATCATTCAGTAGAGGCATATGGATGTTATGTAAAAAAGGACAGCACTAATGGCTTTCAGCATATTTTTTTGAAAGGTTAGGGGTTTGAGTCCCATTCCAACCCATTTCATAGTGCCTTTGTGTCTTCCGGCCAGACATTTCACCCACCTTGCCTAGTATTCATGTTCTGTCAGGATCATTGTGGTTAATTTGGCAAGAGTTGAAGAGGATGGACTGTAGCTAACCACCACCAAATATGTGGAGTGAATGAATAATGTTTGTTTTTAGACATCAGTGGCAGAATTTTCTACTACTTCCCTTCTTCATGTACTGTGCCTGTCCTTTTTCTGCAGCGTTTCGTCACAATGAGTGTCCTGACCCAGGTGTACCTGTCAATGGAAAGCGTTTCGGTGAAAGCCTTCAGCTGGGCAGCTCCATCTCATTCGTTTGTGAGGAGGGCTTTGTGAAGACTCATGGCTCACAGACTATTTCCTGTATTCTTAAGGATGGCAATGTGGTCTGGGACAATGCAGTACCCCGCTGTGAAGGTAAGCCTTTGAGGTGGTATATACTGTATATAAGGGGCTAGTCTCTTTATAAAACAAATCACTCACTGATAAAATTGCTGTCTAACTAATCTGATTGATCTGACCCATCTTTACCTCTCATTATTTTGTTGTGATGCCAGGTTAAAGACTGGTTTGAGATAATTGTTACATTTAGGTTAACAAAAGGAGATCTGTGAATTCAGAAGATGACTAATATGGAGCAAGTAGGCTACAGAAGCAGGATACCACCATTTTATTAGCTCTGCCTAATCAAGTGGCCAGTGAGTCTATAGTGATGTAACCTACCGGTGACCCACTTTCAGGTCTCGACCTACCAGTTGAGAATCATGTCTTTACAGCTCATGGGATGCTCAGAGGTGCTGAGGCTAAGACAAAGTGTTAAGTAGCTACATTTCATGCCCCACATTAAAGACAGGCATGGTATGATTCTAATAGACATTATCGGCTTCACTTTTCACGATACGGCCAGGGAGACTATTATTAAAGTATGTCACTTCCCCCTGTGTGCCACCGCAGCTTTGTATTCCCCCGAGACCATCTATCATCCCACTGCGTTTTTAGCGTAATGCGTTTTATAGATGTCCTTCAGTATGCTGAGTTGGCTGATTAAATCATTTCACTTCAAACCGAGCAAGCAGTTGGCACCGTCGCTAAGCCCCTCTCTGTGTTCTGGTTAAGGATAGGCAGTTAAAGAGATGCACGGCAAAGCGAGCGGCAAAGGGGTCGATGGGCTTGAGTGACTTTTGTGTAATCAATCAAAGATGTCCCCCTTAAATCCCTTTGATAGTTAATGCAACAGCGTTTTTGGAGGGAGGGGCTTCAAAAACAACAGCGGACATCTATGTGCACTCAAACACACACTGCATGACTGTTCCTGGGAGAGAGGGTTAACCTTGAAGTGAGCTGTCACCAATTTGCATTAGATAGTGGCTGGCGGTAAAAGATTGGATGAACTCTAAGCTGATGCGCAGGATCATTTGTGGGCACTGTCATACATCAGGTGGGAGAGACACATGCATAATTCAATCTCTATCTGTTCCTCCCATTCTTTCCCTTTATACTCGCTCACCCTGCGTTAGCCCCATGCGGTGGGGATCTGAAGGCTCCCAGTGGGATCATCCTCTCTCCGGGCTGGCCAGAACTCTATAAGGAGGCCCTTAACTGTGAATGGATCATCGAGGCTCCTCCAGGCTACCCCATCAAGATCATCTTCGACAAGTGAGTTACAAGATGACAGATGCTACAGATCTTTAACACACAGTATCATCTATGACTCTTTTCATTAATTTAATTATTTAAAAGGGACGTATAGGTAGTCTTTGATCCTTCAATGAAGGATATGTACAGAATCACTGTTCTACTTTATGTAACTACTAAGGACACAAACCCCTCAAAAGACAGCTCAGGTAAGTGGAGAGGGCATATCATGATGAACTGCAGGGGTATGAGAAGAGGTAATGATGTATGAAAAGAAGTAAGGCAGGTTGAAAGGTATGTAGTAGTCATACCATAATGTCAGGATAAGAAGCCATGCAGACTGAAATAGTATAATGTGTGATAACAAACCAAGTTCCATTGTTAAATTCATAAATCAACTTCTTCTATTCTAACTTTGCCTTCTCCATTTTTTCTTGTAGATTTCGCACTGAAGTCAACTATGATGTCCTGGAGGTCCGTGATGGTCGCTTCCCCTCTTCACCTCTAATAGGGAGTTACCAGGGGACCCAGGTCCCACAGTTCCTTATAAGCACCTCCAACTTTTTGTACCTGCAATTTTCGACTGACAAGAGTCACTCGGACATCGGTTTTCGCATTAGATATGAAAGTAAGAATTGCTTTGAGAAACATGATACAAAGACTTCCATCCATTTTGTTCTAAAAGTTAGTCCAAGTTGTTCTAACTTTGTTTCCTTCTCTCCCCCAGCTCTACAGCTACAGTCAGATCACTGTGTGGACCCTGGTATCCCTGTGAATGGACAAAGACATGGAAATGACTTTTATGTGGGTGCTTTGGTCACATTTAGCTGTGACGCTGGCTACACTCTCAGCGACGCAGAGCCTTTAGAATGTGAACCCAATTTTCAATGGAGTCGCCCCCTGCCGAGCTGTGATGGTACGTTCCAAAATTTTGACCTAGAAATGACTAACAGCGCTGTTGGTTTCTGTTTACTCTGAAATAGGATTAAAGCATTGTTTATCATTGTGAGAGATGAAATGTGGGGAATAACATGCTAATATTGCATCACATTGTAGCTGATTTTATTCAATAATTTTAAAATCAACAAAGGAAAGGATCATATAAGGTTCCTTCATGGATTTGAGGAAAATAGATACCACATTGTAATAGGAACCGTCGGTGAAAAATAAGACGTCATCAAGGCTGTAGTGTTAAAGAATTATTTTTATGCTCTAATAAGGTGCTCCCATTGGATGTTGAATTAATGGCTGCAAAAGGAAGTAAGAGAAGAGTGCTTTTAGTGCTGACTTCATCTGCTTACATCATAAAAAGCCCACAAAATGAAACTAAAAAAGGCCCCAAGTGAAAAATTGATACATTTAAAAAGCAGAGCTAATTGCTGCTTTGCATCAGTCTTAAGCTGCACTTAGCACTAGAAGTTAGTTTTGGCTAAAGTTGGTTCTAAACTTTGATGTCATATATAGTTTGGGTTTCTTAATCAAATAAAGTCAGGGAAGGTATCTGGGAAAGGGGTTTTTTGTCTATGAAATAAGATTGGTGACATACATTTATAAAAAACCTACTTGAATAATTCAGATTTGGCATCATTCAACCTAATGTTCCTTACTAAAAATATTTCCCTATACAAGTTTTCATTTTAATTGCATTTCTTCTCTCTCACTATTGCTTTTTCCCTGTGTCATTAGCATTATGTGGTGGCTACATCCAGGGCAACTCAGGCACCATCCTATCACCAGGCTTCCCGGACTTTTACCCTCACAACTTGAACTGCACATGGATTATCGAGACCTCCCATGGCAAAGGTTAGCACAGAAACTCTTTGTCAACACATGTGGCAGTCAAACCCAATTTCCCTTACAATGTCATTTCCCCTACTGGGTGGCCTTTTTATTTTACTGAACAAACTGCATCTACAAGACTAATATGCTCAGAGGTTGGCCCAGGGCTAGAGCATAGTTTCCAGTCATGTCTCCTGTGGTGACATGAAATTAACACTGTTTTATTTGTCGGTTTTCCTCTTGCATCAGTGCAAGTCTTTGATAAGGAAGACGGAACGGATTTTGTTTGCTTCGTATTTTTATTTAATAAGCATTTGAGAACATTGCCCGAAACCGTAAAAAATATTTTGAACTTAAACTTTGTAATTATTAGGATGTCACCTATTTTTAGCTTGTTTTCCGGAAACTGTTTTTAAGTTTTTGGTTAACTTTTTCCTTCTCTTATTCAGGTGTTCAATTCACCTTCCACACCTTCCATCTTGAGAGTCCCCATGACCACTTACTGGTAACAGAAAATGGCAGCTTCTCTCAACCCCTGTGGAGATTGACAGGCTCCACGTTGCCTCCACCTCTAAGTGCGGGTCTGTTCGGGAACTACACAGCCCAAATTCGATTTCTTTCAGACTTCTCTGTTTCCTATGAGGGATTCAACATCACGTTTTCTGGTTAGTACTAACTTATATTTCAAGCATAAGAACATTTTTAAGACTGTACTAAGGCTAAGATTTTTATTTAAGGATTCACAGTATATTTTTATTGCAATGTCACCATAACAAAACATATAGCAAAGCATTGTTTTGTAATCATTTCATGTGACAAGTATATACCCAAACAGGTTTTAAATTTGGGAATTTTGACAAAGTCAGTCTGCAAGCTTTTCATGCTTCTAGTTATTTTTTAGTCCTTAATAGGCCCAAAGGCATACATTCTTAATTATTGTTTTTTATACATACTGTAACTAAGAATAAACTAATGAATCCCACTCGTCTCCTTGTTTTTTAGAGTATGATTTGGAGCCTTGTGAGGACCCTGGAATCCCACCCTACAGCACGAGGAAGGGCCTGCAGTATGGGGTAGGGGACGTCCTGATCTTCTCCTGTTTCCCAGGTTACAGACTGGAGGGTCCTGCGCGGGTGGTGTGTTTAGGGGGCAGAAGGAGGGTATGGAGCTCCCCTCTGCCAAGGTGTGTTGGTATGTACTCACATAATTTTATTTTTTACCTTCCTCCTACCTACCCACCCACCCTCCTTTCCCATTTTCATGTCACACATTATCAATGCACTCATCCATGAAGAAAAAAATAATGGTTACAAAAAAAATCAGCAAGTCATTATCTGTCATTCGAAGTTCCCTATCTGAATTTTGAAGGTTGAATATTTAGGGTATTTTAAAGTTGACGTGATTTGTTCTGGTAAAAAGTTTTTTTTTTTCATTTTTCACTTTCTTTCTGATTTGACACAGAAAAAGCAATTTTCAAATTGAGCCCAAATTGCAGTTAATCATATTCAGATAGCGGTGTGATTATGATGATGGGCCTTTTTCAGCAGTCAGGTACAGTTAGCGACTATTCCTCCTTCATCACCTCTCTCCCATCTTTCAGCCAATTCCAGCACGGATAAATATACTTTGGAGATTCAAGCATATAGCGATTGACATGTCCTCTGCTCTCTTCCAACACTGCTACTTTCTATCTTCCACTGTCTCTCTATCTATGCTCTCTCTCTCTTTATCTAGCTGAATGCGGCTCATCCGTGACTGGCATGCAAGGGGTGCTGCTTTCGCCCAACTACCCTGGTTACTACGGCAACAACCATGAGTGCATCTACTCCATCCAGACGCAGCCGGGCAAAGGAATCCAGCTCCGAGCGCGGGACTTTCGACTTGAGGACGATGACATGCTTAAAGTGAGTAGGTGTTTCGGAGATGCCCTTCCTGTGTGTGCATGTGGAACCTTGTTAGCATATGTTAGCATGTGATTCTTCCTCCCACTCTTTCCATGCTCTCCTCCACCAGGTCTTTGATGGCAGCAGTAATGAGGCCCGTCTGCTGGGGGTGTTTACAGGGAATGAGCTGCTAGACACGACCCTCAACTCCACCTCCAGCTCCATGTGGTTGGAGTTCATCAGCAACGCAGAGAACATCAGCAAAGGCTTTGAACTGCATTTTACAAGTGAGTGGTGAACCCACACTTTCTACTGCAGACCTTTGTGACCTTGTTCTGTATAAATGACATGATGTTATGTTCAGCATCTTTAACATTGAGCATCTGTAGATAGTTACTGTCTAGGTGTACAATTACACTATGAGCAGTGATAGGAATTACTGCTGCTTTGCTTGTACATGATAAAATGGTGATCTACCGACAAACTATGCAGATAATCTTTTATTGTCTCAATTTACTCAATCGGATCAGTCCAACTACCATGGACAGTTTCGCATTTGAGATGGTGGTATTTTTTCCATGAGCCTGTCTTTGTTTTTTAAAACTGCAGCATCTGTATATTTGCTATATACGTAATTATTTTTGCAGGCTTTGAATTAGTGAAGTGTGAAGATCCAGGTGTTCCACAGTTCGGGTACAAGCGAGAGGACAAGGGTCACTTTGCAGGCAGCACCGTGTCTTACAGCTGTGACCCAGGCTACACTCTGAAAGGACCTGAAGTTCTGACCTGTCTGAGGGGGGAAAGAAGGGCATGGGACAGCCCTCTACCTCTGTGTGTTGGTGAGTCTTCTTTGACCAGACATGCAATTTTGACCAGGTAATTACTGTCAATGCTCTTACTACTATTAGGGCTTATGGGTAGCTGGAACCTTTGAATCTTAAGGAGGGTATTTACTGGCCAGTTAGCCACAGATAACCATTCAAATCCAGTCACTAAGGTGTACTTTAGTATCACCAATTCATCTAACATCTATTTACTTGACTGGTAGGTGGAAGTCAAGGAAACAACTCACTGTGATACAATGAGTACATGCAGCCTCAAGATTGAGTTTCAGTGATAAAATATCAACATGACTATCTAACATAATACTGTTTAAATCAGGTGGCATGTTTTTAAAGCCAGTCATTAATTTATATTATTTCATAGTATCAGTGTCAGTGCTACAGTAGCACACATTTTTTGTCAACCTCTCCGTTATTTTAGGCAAATCTTTCTTGCTAATTTCACAACCTTAATAATATTGTGAACCTTTTAGCAGACAAATATGCATGGAATCTTTGGTTGGCATCCATATGTCATTGTACCACTGTCATAGTAACAATTCCGGAGTAATATCTTGGCGCTTATTCACTGTGACATTTTGACAGTTTCTTACCAACCCAAAAAGCTCCAGAAAAGGTGAGGTAAGGTAAAGAAGAGACGAAATGGTGTTTTTGACAGTAGCTGAGGTGATTAGAATAATATTGCTTTGCTCCCTTTTTATCCTGAGCTGACAGGTAATTTATGTCAGGGGCTAAACAGTATTTGGCACGCTGTATATATCCGAACACACTTATCCTCTACGTAACCCTTTCATAGTTGATGATAGCCGGTGGAGGTGGGGAAGGGATAAGGGACCACTTGTGTTTGTAATGGTGGATATTTTTTAGCATCAGAAAGATAAAGGTTTGAGAAAGAAAGAAAACTCAATCCATATGGCTGGTCTAATTACTATAGAAGATGGCATAGAGGTTGTTGGGACACAAAACTGTTTGATTATCCCATTCTGCACAGAATACAACATACAGAGCCATATCTAAAAACACTGAAGTGTTTTTGTCTTAAAAAAAACTTTCAAACAATTGTTGCAGCAGCTTTGTTGACCCAGTTGGCAAGGATGACTCATTGCAAAAAAGGTGGTGGTATATTGTAAGAAAAAGTAGCCTCTTCAAGTATCAAGCATTGTTTTACTTATTAATTTTTTCAGTTCTTCTCTGCAACAGAGCTACTGTGACATTGCTTAAAACCACTATCTCTGCTTCTCAGTTGCTTGTATCCCTGTTCAGTGTATCTGGTGGTGCAGCAACTATTGCCAAAATAACAGTAATAATCTGCTCTATATGATGAGCAGGATTGAAGGGCAGCAGTTTCGTTTAGTTTACCTTCTCTGGTGTGTTTTTGACAATGTGACATGATGTGAAAAATATAGATTTACACTTAGAGCTGCTTGTAGTGCTTAGTCTCACCATTGCATCTCAAAACTAAGTTTTCATATATATATATTAGCTACACTCTATTTCACAACTGTCAAAATATTTCCATTTGAGTAGAAAATAACTGATCTGACTAAATTCTGTTTTCCTTTTTTAGATTTTGCAAAACAATAAGAGTTGTTCCTGTGATTACTGCCACGTGTGAAGGAGCAATTTCCCTCTCAGTTGCTGCTGACAACAACACTGTTAACCTCGCTTGTCAAATAAGATTGCTTGGAAAATTCTAAAAAACAGAATCTAAAAATCTGACTAAAATCGCCCCCTAAAAATGGGTGGTTTGACTAAACACATTTCTAGATGTTAGATGTTGGATATGCTATTTAGGCAATTGTTCTAATAGGATATGTAAAACGATATTATCGTAGGTATTGTGATGGTGTTTCATATGTCCATTATTGTCATCTAGTGAATTTTAATGTCTTCCCTCTGCTCTATAGCTGAGTGTGGTGGAACAATGAAAGAGGAGCCCTTTGGAAGGATACTCTCTCCTGGATACCCTGCTCCCTACGAACACAACCTTCACTGTATATGGACCATTGAGGCTGCCCCGGGAAGCACTATTAGGTCAGCACAACACCTCCAAGTCCATTTTATGTACTTTGTTGTTTTTTGATTACATTGTACTTTTTCTGGTTTCTTCAATCTCCCACTTTTCAATATACTTCCAATATAGTCCGGCTTTTTCCAGCAGTATTCATCACTTTCACAGGGCTGCTGTGTAATCAATCTGCAGTGAGCGGTTCTGGCCAATAGTTGAGCTTGTTCTGGGCGGCAAAATGTCATGTTATTTTTTAACACCTAAATCCACTTATCCACTTGTATTTGGATCTGTGCCCCAGTCACAATATAATTTTCTAGCATAGTTATGAATGCACAAGACCCAAAAACAAATGTGAAAGCACCAAAAGTCTATTTACTTTTAATAACTTGTGTTAATAAATGTCTGGGATGTGCATTTTTATGTGTGGATGCCTTCCCAGTGCAGGTAGTTACATCTGACACTCATGACTGTTAGTTTACATTCATTAGTGCTTTCACCACCTCAGGCTCACTTGAATTCCTCTGCAAGGTATGTTCCACATCCGCGCCTTTGATCCTACCCACGCAATTCATTATTGAGGAGAATTTGCAATGCAGTAGTCCAGGGATTCCTTGTATATCAAGTAGTGCAGTTGAAGTTGGCACACTAATCAAACCATACTGTGCATGTGTGAAACAGGGAGATGTGCCAAGTGACAGCAGGCATCTAACTAATATGCCTTCAGAGGTGCTGAGTGTTTTTTTTTTTCTTTTTTTTTTTGTGCATGTGTTTTAATGGAACATGACGGTAACTAGAAACTTTAAAATCATAGACCTTCATCAGGATGTTGGCCTTATAGCAACGGTAAAGGTATTTTTTTTATTCTTTATTCATCACTTTTAGTTCTAGTTGGGATCCAGATGTTTTTTCTGAATGTATTTTTGTTTTTTTTGTTTATTATATCGGCGAAACGCGAGAATCGTGTTCGGCAATATTATGGTTTCATGTTCGTCCTCGTCCGCATCCGCGTCCGCAGATTGGCTGTGTGACCTCGATAACTGAAATTGCCCGATCACTTTCAAACTTTGCAGATACTTAGACCTTATAAGGACGCCGAACTGTAACGATTTGGGTACATCTGCGATGAATATTAATTAAGTTATTAATTAATTAAGGATTAAATTTGAAAATGCAATAACTCAAAGAGTTTTTGCCCCATCTTCTTCTA
>JAVQJW010325008.1:0-10047 GCA_036025195.1 Hypseleotris klunzingeri
CAGGGACGGGGAGATCTTATCCAATCACAAGCCTCCTGAAGCCCAGGGACTTCAGCAAAAACCCCATTGGCAGTTGCTATCTGGTTGCTATGCAGACTTGAGTTAGCGAGAGGTGAGAAGAAGCTAGGGGTGGGGCTTAGGTTTGAAACTCAACCGTCTCTCTCTCTCTCTCTTAGCTCTGAAAAGACAATCAGGTACTGGAACTTTAATAAGTATCAAATCAAAATTCACAAATAAAGGAAGTTACTGAATCAATGAACTATAAAGTGTATGTCTGATTTCTGTCTGGTCAAATGTGAATTGACTCACTTCGTCTCACATAGCTTCTTCAAATAGCTAAATTTGAGCCTGAACACTGTAACTTTTTGGACTCCACAGCCACTGGGACTTACATTTGCCTGTTACTTACAAGATGTTCTCAAAAATGTGAAGTGTATGGTAATTGAAAGAGTTTTTTTTTTTGCCATCACACCCTTTTATGTCTTACTTTTAAAATGCTTGAAAATTTATTGAGAAAAGAAAGGGTTTTCAAATCTATGAATGTGGCATCTTTTATCTTATCATTTATGTTATCTGTCTGCAGATGACAACATGATCTTTTTACAACCCTTATTTTTTCCAGTCCATTTCCAGACCATAAGACATACTGTACATAATTCAATACATAATACAATACACTGCCGTCATTCTCTAGACTACAGTTTGTCACACTGCTCTTCCAAAACTGAAATGAAGTGATGCCTTTTAAATTGGTCATTGTTGCTTCCTGGAGTTTTTTTTTAAATGAAGCAATGACTCACTTTTTTCTCATTTCCTTCACCTCCTCAGCAGCTTTTCAACAAGTGTAAGCCTCATCAAGTGTACAAAAAAATAACCTTTTTCAGAATAATTTAATTTTTCTGTATCCTGCACCTGACAGATGTCCACCCACTCCTGTCTTTTTAAATAGATTTTAATTAATGAATGCTTGTGGCTGTTATCTCCTAGGTGCAGACTGCCTTATGGGGGTGTACCTGTTTTTCGTTGGGATCTTTGATGTTAAATTTCGAGGGCAGTACAATCGCAACGCCTTGATCTGGATGGAAAGCGTTGAGTGTCGGACCATTGGGTTTCTGGCCATGCTGTCCTCAGAGGTAATGAGATCTCGCAGCACAGTGGCGCCGTGGTTAGCACTCTTGCCTCACAGCAAGAAGGTCCCGGGTTTGAGTCCCAGGCTCGCTGGGGCCTTTCTGTGTGGAGTTTGCATGTTCTCCCCATGTCTGTGTAGTTTTTCTCCAGGCACTTCAGTTTCCCCTACCACTAAAACATGGTCATTGGTCAGGTCAGCCTTGAGTGGCAGCGCGCTAGGTCGCAGCGGCTCAGGTTAACCTTCAGTCTGATATAGACAGTCGTATGTACCTTGTATGTATAATGACAAATAAAGCACTTTACTCTACACTTAATTTAAATTTGAGTTTTTTTTAGTGTCTGGAAACAACATGGGATAATGGTGGAGAAAAAAACAAACAAATAAGGCAAATAATAAATCAAGAATCTGGCTTCTGTTGGTCCGCTGTTTAGTCAGACAGTAGAGCGTATACAAGAGCCTATAGTTCCCGTCCTGACGTTGTGAGCTCGAATCTGGCTCACGGCAGTTTGCTGAATGTCACTCTCCACTCTTCTCCCTGATTTTCTGTCAATCTACTATCCTGTCAAATAAAGCCAAAAATATATATTTAATAATAATGAAATAAAATCCGATTAGTTACATGTAATATGCAGTCATATTTATTATTATATTATCTATTGCTTACAACAGCCAATATTTTTTGTCTTCTGAAAACATCTTAATTACAATTTTTACTTTGCTCTTAAAAATAAACCAGAGTCAAGGCCAGATTCTAATGTTTAATGTGTTCGGGGGACTGGATTGTGAATGTTCATCTTGATGAGATCAGAGCTTCAAGGCAGGAGGTATAGAAAAATAGCTTAAAAATTATTTATGAATGCAGTAAACACAATGTTACAGTAAAATTGATAGTGAAGAGAGCAGAGCTTAAATGAATGCACTGTATCATGATTCAACAATCTCCCAGACTAGAAGATTGTCATAACTTCATATCACAATTAATTTATCCTATATCAGTCAACAAATGACACATTTTAAAAAAATATTGTGCAAAATTTTGTCTTACAGGTTTCCGTCCTCCTATTGACATATCTAACATTGGAGAAGTTCCTGGTCATTGTTTTTCCCTTCAGCAATCTGCGACCAGGCAAAATTCAAACAGCGGTAAGATCTCACTGTTTGATATATTTTTCAGTTTTCACACTGTGCCTTTTTATTGCTTTGAGTGATAATCTTGGATTTTTTTGCGATGGTAGAAACTTGGCAGTGTAAAAAGATAACACAAGTTAGAAGTGTAGAATAGAGCTTAAGCCACAAAGCCTATTTAATGTGTGAATGATCTTAAATGGATTTTGGGGAAGCTTATGCAAAACCAACATTATTTCTAGGTCAATGCTGAAATGAGATGATGGCATGTCACATTATTTGGAGCTAAAATAAGGTTGTGAGGTTTTGTGTGAGCAATTTTTAACAAACACGGAGTCCTGAATTCAGCCTCAATCAAAATACCAACCTCTGGTGAAATTACTGTTATGTGCGTGATTTTTGAAGGTGCATTGATTATTGTTGACCTTTTTTGCGAGTATTTGGTGGGTAGACATTTTGCATGTTTTTGAGCTTTTGAATAGATATGGCATTTGGGATACAGACTGAAAACATGAAAAAAGAAATGATCAGCCTTTGTGCTCTAAAACCCGTCCTCATAAGGAAGGATGAGTGTGTTTCTTCTCCAGTGTTGCTCAGTTTGCCTGAGCATTTGTACAAAAAAGGCTCTCGCTAACAAATCAATTAGCTTCAGTTACAGATAAATTGTAATGAAACTATAGGCACTTAATGTGATTTAGTACATCTAGTTCTTGTGGACTTTGTATCTTAAATTTGCTTTTTAATTTACATGGTCAAAATTGCCATATGTTGGTATACCTATAAGGCTTTTATGTGTGATTTTATTTCAAGAAAGGGTCTTGCATAGATGCTCTTTATTAACTATTCCTAAAATGTAGACAGATGTATAAAATTGACTGTTTGCTCCTTTGCCAGATTGTCCTCTCGTCTATTTGGCTTGTGGGCTTTATTATCGCCGCTGTACCCCTAATGAACGAGGAGATATTTGGGAATTACTACGGACATAATGGGGTTTGCTTCCCTCTGCACTCCGACAGGCAGGAGAAACCCACCGCCAAAGGATACTCTACAGGGATATTTCTAGGTATTACAAATGTCACATATTGTTCATTCAGCAGTATATCTACATTGCATTTTAGTGACGTATACACTCACTTTATTAGGTAGACCTTGTACCTAATAAAGTGACATGTGGTGTGTTCTGCTATTTGCTTCGGGGCAAAACTTTTTTACATTCAAAACTTGTGACAATTTTAGTTTCTGGTGCCTTCCTATCATCTTGAACCAGTTTAGCATGGCCTCTAGCAATTGTGCTCACATAACTGGCACTCACAGGATTTTTTTTTATTTGGAACCATACTCTGTAGACCCTATGTCAACAATAAAAGTAGATTAGTAGTTTCTCAAAATACTCAGATCTGCTTTTCAGTAACTAACTCTGTCACATTAGAAATTCAATTGGTAATGCAGTATGTTGTTGCCATGCGTGATTGGATATTTGCTATTGTATTGGCAAATATTTACCTATTAAATACAGAACTCTCTTTTGTTAAATCCTTTCTACGATTCTATTGTATTGTTGTTGATATGTGTCCTTTTGTTTGTGTGAAAACTGATTCTTCAGGTCTTAACTTGGTGGCTTTCCTGATGATCCTCTTCTGCTACTCCAGTATGTTTTACTCCATTTATAAAACAGGCATCAACGCCACAGACCTGAGGAGCAGGCTGCACAAGGATGTGGCTGTGGCCAACAGGTTTTTCTTCATTGTGTTCTCTGACGCCCTCTGCTGGATACCCATATTTCTGGTCAAAGTGCTCTCGCTGTTAGAGGTGGAGATCCCTGGTAAGACTAATAAAAACAACAGTTGTAAAGAACATGTTAGTGCAGCATGTAATTCCTAAAATAATCTTAATAATCATCCTATCAAAAGTTTTATTACAATATATAAAGTTCCATTTGTGCTTTATTTAATCATTTTGAATAAGTAACACATTTATAGGGCATCTAAACCCTTTGCTGCAGCCTGTGACATTAAAATAATGCAAAAGCTCAGTTTATATTCAAGTTTATTACCACCCCTGACCAGTGAAACTGCTTTGTTTAAGTAGGTTTTTTACCTCTTTAGTCCACATGTGCCTCTGGTCTACATAATTGGTTCAGGTAACATAAAACACACCATTGTTTAAACTTCTGCCATGTTGGTGAATGAAGAGTGTGTAGCCATGGTAACCATCATGGCGCCCATGGAACAAATTACAACTTGCAGCCTACAGTTGATCAGATTTGTTGTGGCCTATAACATGCTAAAACAAGTACACCTAACTGACTACTTTTACGAACTGCAGGTTCTGGTATTTACACTGTTGATTATCGCAGGCTCTTTTAGTAAAATTTAAGTGCAGAAATTTGGATTTACTGAGATCACATTCACCAATGACATGGCACAGTATCTGGAGAAGAACCAGGTAATGTGGGGTCCCAATGCAGGTTTTCAGAGTGGGCCCTGTGACGCTTACCAAATGTGGCTATTGAATAGATTTAGAGCTGATCTAGATGTGTTTTAGCCCTGATTTAGGTCTGTTCTAGACCTTCCTTTGTCTTAGTAACATCTCTCTTTCTCTGTTAAACTATTGATTTGTCTCCCTTTAGGAACCATATCCAGTTGGGTTGTAATTTTTGTCCTGCCCATCAACAGCGCTCTGAACCCCATCTTATACACACTCACCACCAGCTTCTTCAGAGAACAAGTAGAGGTGCTACTGTGCCGATGGCAGCGGAGACACATGCTAAAAAAAGATAGAAAAAGCCTTACTTCCTCCACAATCTTCATGGAGGCGTCTCGAGGTTGCTACCATCCTCCTGCTTATGTTCAGCGGGTGTCATTGACTGGTGACCCCCGCTATGCCTAAAGCTGGGAATAGTATCTCACAGACTGTTGATGGAGTTACTGTTAACAAAGCTAAGACACTTATTTTTTACATAAACTAGAAAGCACTCAGAGAGTGCAGACCTCCGCCCAGGGCAGCTATATCCCCATATGCACTCCTAAAATAAGCATCATTCTAGCATCATTTTTGTACATGCTGACAACAGGACAGCCTGTCTTGCCTGATTTTACCACAGAGCCAAAAGAAGGTGCAATTTTTGGAAAAATTCCTGGAACCACAAGGTAATTTGGATCAGTCTTAAAATCTAACCACTTCCTTCTTGTGTCATTCCTGAGATTCCCTGAAAACTCTATCCAAATCTGCTCAGTAGTTTTTTATAAAGTTGACATGCACGTACGTACACACATGCTTATTACCTCCTGGGCGGGGGTTATAAGCTTTACAACAGGATCTCATCATGTTCTGAACTTTCTCCAAGCAAGATAAAAAAATGACTTCACCATTCAGCATGCATGTCATATTGGATATAGCTTTGAGGTGAAGAGGAAAAAAAGTACAAAATGATCCGAGATAGATGAGATTAAATACCAGCATCAACATCCGCCTACCATCCCAGGGATATTCATTCTAAATGTGCTAAATCATGCTGTACAACCATGCTGTACACAGACTCGTTTAAATGACAAACTGTTCAGAAGGAGCAGGTGACGGCAACCAAAAATCTTTCATCACAGATATTGTGAGTGAATTAAGGATGAAGATATCTTGGCTCTCGGATTGAAACTCCATAAACAATGAACTGGGATTAGGTTTACAGCAAATGTGTTAAAAATTAAACCTTTTGTATCTATTTCAGATGTAGCTTTGAATGTATTTTATTGCTGGATTAAAAACAGGCCTTGAATTTTGCTTTATTTGGAGCAGTAGGCTACCAGTAACATCCTAGTTTTTAAGCAGGTCCTTTCTGTAATATTTATGTAAAGATCTCTCTATTTATATCATTTTTTATGACTGGCCAAACATGAGGTTCTTGCAGTTATTGTCTTATTTCGCCAATAAACGGAAAACATTATTCAGTGTTCTGTGTTATCCAAATTTTACATGTATAATTGTACACTAATATTTTACATACTATTTTCAGATACATTGTGTTGCTGGAACATACATTTATTAACTTTTGTTCAGTACTTAAATTTATGTTGACTGGGAAAACTGGAACAAGTGATGCAATGTGCATGTAGCACACAACATGCTGAGTCTGTGGGTTTGTGTTAAAATTATATTCCTAAAAATACATCCTCAAGAGAAGCAAAGCTCTATTCACTTCCTGTTCTGCTTTACCAGTGCACTGAGTGCACTGACAGAGTGAGAACTCCAGAAGATAAACTCCAAACTTGAATTGCATTTTCCATTATTTTATACATAATTAATTAATATACTATAGTCTTATGGAAATAGTTACACAATCATAATCAGTTTACAGAATTGTTGTGGTCTTTATAAGCTATACAAAAATAAATAATTTTTAGCCTCTAGTCTCAACAAATAGAGATTAAGCGAACAATTTTCACAGATTCAAATGTTAGCAGTTACATCTATTCTACTATTATTTTTTTTTAAACTTCTTATAGCTTTTCTGAATATGAAATGAGATCTAAAGAATATATGGAGGAGACATTTAAACAGGGTACATAGTGTTATTTGTTTGAGCAGCTGTCCATACTAGCAGCGGCACTGACAGACTCTTTCAGAGTCTCTTTCAAACTTGCCGACACACCTCCAGCATCATCTTAAGCAGGTGTCTGCCCTTGGTCCAAGGTGCTCCCCTAGCGAAATGATCATGGACACGGCCATCAGCCAATAGGAAGCGCCTTCTGCCTCAGTTCCCACGGCCTCGGGCTCTGATTGGTTGCTAGGGGCGGGGCTTGTGGTAGGGAGCAGTAGCGCTGTCAGCGACACGACTCCTAGAGAAGACAGACGGACTGATGAAAACATCCATTTAACCACACAAACAAAGGATTCACCCGGGGAAATGGTCCTTTAGGCACCAAGATCGACGGAGAACAGGTACCGTTCTGTTAAATGTTCAATATCTGTCGCCTCTCGTGTGTTTTTGTGCTGTGGTTCATACAAAGGCAGGCGAGCGATATCTCTGTATAACATGGAAATAACTACCGCTGGTTGGCACTAGCTCATCGGCTACACAGTTAGCTACAGGCCTTAACGAGCTGGTAACAGTGGTCCATGGACACCATTACAGAAAAGATGGCTAACCTGAAAAATGCACACATTTCTGATGTGCAACCATTACACCCAGCACTGTCCCGTTGCTTTGTGAGTGGTATTGGCAACAACTAAGCAACAGTATTTGTGTTAACAGCAGCGCGTATTGTTGTAAATACTGTCTTGGATACTTAATAGATATGAGTGATATAAGCTAATACTGTCCAGAGGCTTACTGTATTTGTAGCTGTTACAGAGATGACTCAACCACGATGAATATTTTGTGAGGTGAGTTTGAGTATGTATTATTTATAACCTTGTACAGTACATAAGAGAGTTGGCAGCCTGCCTTTAGGTGGTACACTATTTCTGTCAACCCAGTAATAACACAATTGCATGTGTACCAGCCAGGCATGATCAATGTATGGACCTGGGGCCACATGCATCCCTGTAACGGTCCTGTGACTATATGGAGTTTATGTTAACAAAAACTGCTTTTGTTTGTTAAATACTGTACATGTTTTATCTTGGGCTTGTAGAAAAGTTTGAATTACACCAAATTGTTTTAATCAATTATTAATTAATGAAATTTTCAACATAATATTTTTACATTTTAATATTTTAAAATATATGTCTTAAAAGACTAAATGAAATGTGAATGTAGTCCTTGTGCTTTACTTTGCATATCAATATCGATAATGAAATGGCACAATCCCATTACGAAAAGACACAATAAATAGCCCTCTTGTGTGCCCCTGTCCTGGCTCATTCATACACCCCTCTCCTCTCTCCAGCTGTTTGCTGTGACCACTCAACAGTGACCCATTTAACCCCATTGTTCTGTGTCTGGACCTAAACAATAACACACAGACAACATATGGACTGAAGCCATCAATTTACTAAACCCACATTTGACCAATTCATCTTGTCAAATATTAATAGGATAATAGTAGGTACATGGAGAGAGAAGTTCAACTGAGCAACTGTTCAACTTTATAGTCAAGATTAGAAGTAAGCCTTTAAGGTCATAAGGTCTATATTTAATTATTTCCTGTGAAAATCAGATACGTGTTATTTGCATTGATGCCAACTTTTATAGAGGCATAAAACTGCGTACAAAACGTGTTATAAGCTAAAGTTTCTTTAATCCATAATTCTTCAAGTAAAAATGTTAAAGACCCCATGGCATGCCTTTGTTTGTTCCAGTTTTCTAAAGCTTTTACTTAATTGTGCTGTAAATTAAAGAAAACATAATGATGTTGCAATACAACTACAACATTTGTTTTGATCCACTATTTGTTATTGCACTTAATACTGTAGTTAATTCAACTATTGGCAACATGTGCCATACCAATTTAAGAAAGCTTGTAAAGCTATTGTAAAGTCATCTTCATCACAGTATGCAATACAGTAGCCTAAAGCAGCCATTCCCAAAGTCAAGAGTGCCACGGCCCCCTTCAATACCAAAAAATCTATTTTTCAGAATAGTAAACTTTGTCATCTATTTGAATACATTTTCTATTAAAACATTGGAAACAACACTCTCTAGTAACTGATATTTGAATTAATATGTCATCAGTTTCTACATATTTCTTATTCATTTTAAACAAAATGTATTTTCAAAGATTTGATGTAGAGGCTCTGGGGGCCCCCTGCAGGACCTTCACAGACCCCTAGGGGGCCCCGAACGCCACTTTGGGCACTACTTCAGTAAAGCATCACACAAATAGTTTGTTTGAGGTCCCTAATACTTACTAGGTTGACAGACAGCTAATGCCTCCCATTTATTAAAAACAGGCAACACAGAGATCCCAGGCATGTTTGATTTTGAATTCTTGTCTCCTTTTGTTTAGTCTCAATCTATGCATAGTATTTCATTGTGACTATTTCTAGTGAATTATTCTATAGTGTCTGTTCCTTACAGTCTTCTACTGTAGGCTACCTTTTCTTCCACACATTGTTTTAGTCCTGTCCTCACAGTGTTGTTTGACCTTAACTTTTGGACTAAACTTGAGTCAGCTGCTGAACTGTCTTTTTTCTCCAGCGGTCGTTTCCATAGTAACGGTCGGGCGCCTCACTCTACTGGTTTGCTTAAGCTACTGTTTCTGCTGCTGTGCATATTCAAATCCCTATTTTCCCTATAGGTCTCCCTTCTTGTTTGCAGGTGGTGTAGTCTTCTTGGTCAATCAGTAAAGTGAACCTATTCCCTTTTAGTTGACTATTTTTGTTGCAGAATGAATGAATGATCCACCTGTGTTTTGTGTGTTTGTAGAGCTTTTTATAATTGTCTGTCAACATGATTCATTTAACCTGGGATCAAAAGCTGTTTGCTGATGCATTAGCAGTACACATTAAACCCCACAGATTGTTACATCACTAAGCACTGACTGCTGTATATAGCCTTTACCGTGTGTACTGTGAGAGGCCTGGGGCTGTGTGTTCTTATGGTGAAGTTAAGGCAGACACGCCACATGTGCTTCAATCTATAAATCTTACTAAGGACATAGGCACGCTAATGATTATATTTAACTTGTATGATGTTTTTAATAATAATATTATGTTATAATTGGACCCAGCAGCACTAACGTTAGGCAAGGGTTTGCTATAATTTGTTAATTTGTTGTTAATTTCTGGCTAGTGACATTCTTCAAAAACAAAACATTTATTTGTTATGATTTTATAAGTACAACTTAAGTTCAATA
>JAVQJW010325020.1:0-10909 GCA_036025195.1 Hypseleotris klunzingeri
CTTAATTACTATTCATCGCAGATGTACCCAAATCGATACAGTTCGGCGTCCTTATAGGGTCTACGTATCTGCAAAGTTTCAAAGTGATCCAGCATTTCGTTTTTGAGTTATCGCGGTCATATGGCCAATCTGCGGACGCGGACACGGACGCGGACGGACATGAAACCATAATATCGCCGAACGCGATTCTCGCGTTTCGCCGATATAATTACATATGTTAAAGCTGCAGTACCTTATATATTTTCACTTTGTATTTGGGCAAAAATAATAACTCAATGAATAGTACTTTATTTCAAAATTCACAGCTTATTCACAGTTTATGTTTTAGTTCAAAGAAATAAACTGTTCATTATTTGGATACTTACTGGTATGTGTGAGACCAACACAGACGGTTGGGAAGGAAAGAAAGGGGGAAAGGGGAGTGCATCATTCAAACTCTCAAACTTTTTTTAAAGCTCAACATCAGATAGTTCAACTTTAACTTTCTGTCGCTTGTTTTTACACATCACATTTCAGTCTTATTTGCTCTTTAAAACATGAAACCTATTTGTGGTTTATGCAGGTGGTTCTACAGTAACCTGAGCCGAGGAGAGGCTGAGGACTATCTGATGAGGATCCCCAGAGATGGTGCATTTCTGATCCGACAAAGAGAGGGTGATCCAGACTCCTATGCCATCACATTTAGGTGATTTTCAAAAAATATTTTAATTTCTTCTTTTTATTTCCTGCATGTCCTCCTTGTCATTGTAGTTTTGTAATTATCCGTATTAAGGAATTCATTATAAAAGATACTGAGTAGTAATCAATCAATAGAAAACTGTTGTGGGGATATGCTATAAATAAAATAAATTAGAAACAACAACAAGAAAATAGAGATATACAAAAAAACTTACTTTGAACCAAGCATTACACAAATACAATTATTTGTAATTTTCTTTATGGGTTTATTGGCATGTGTGGTCCTAGAAATGACTAATTTCTATTTTTCCAGTGCATACTGTATATTGTTTTTGTTTCAGAGGAGATGGTAAAGTCAAACACTGTCGAATCCAAAAAGAGGGTAACATGTACCTGCTGGGAACTACCACAGAGTTTGAGAGCCTGGTAGAGCTGGTCAACTACTTTAAGAAGAAACCTTTATATCGGAAGATTAAATTACGCTACCCGGTCACCCCAGAGCTCGTAGCCCGCTTTAGCACTGTGAGTTACATTTGTATAAATCATAAATACATACATTAAAAAAGATAAAAGTGACACATGCTAATAAATACATTATACATTGATCTACAGGAAAAAGACTGCGCCTCTCTGTATGACGTCAAGACCTATGTTGAACCCAATGAGATTGAGCCAGCAATGGTGGGTTTTCAAAAATGAATGCAATAAAATAGAATTTCAAAGGTACCCAGCCCCGTCCGTAAGATTCAAGGGTCAGATAAAGCAGCCAGGAAACTTATAGCCTATTCTTTAATTCCTTGTTTCTTATTATTTATTTTTTGTTCAATAATATTACAAAAATATTTTTGAAGATTTTTATGGTGTGAAATGTACTTATCTGTACATATCTTTGTGCTTCAGCCTCAGAGCACTGTCAGGGCTCTGTACAGTTACCAGGCCAGGAAACCAGACGAGCTGAGCTTTAGTAAAGGAGCCCTCATCCACAATGTGATCAAAGAAAATGATGGATGGTGGGTTAGTTACAATTATGTATACACAGTCTACCTTCATCTATCCAGTATCCTCTGCATCCTCTTCTCTCACACCAGCTACATAACTTCTACATCATAAATGTCCTCTTTGGTCTTCCTCTAGACCTCCTGTCTGGCATCTTTAAACCAATTATTCAATTTCCTTTTTGTCCTCTGTTCATAACATCTCAATCTAGCTTGAAATACTTGCCCCGATTGTGTGAGTTTGAATCTGGCTCATAACATTTAGCAAAATGTCATTTTGTCCATCTTTCCTTGAAAATGTCCTTGGTATTTATTTGTTTTGTACTTTGTGATATGAAGTTTAACTACATAAAAATACTTCTCCTCCAGGTGGATTGGTGATTATAGCGGAAAGATACAGTTGTACTTTCCATCCAACTATGTTGAGGAGGTGTCCACCAATAAGAAAGCTGAAAACAAGATACATGTATGATAGCAGGTTCAATTCATATAGCATCTAAACCTGTAAGCTTTGCAGACCAGCTTACTCTGTGTTTATATCCAGGACATCGAGGACAATCCATTGGGAGGGCTCTGCAAAGGTGTTGTTGAAATCTCTAAGTGCAACATCCAAAATTGTGAGTCCAATTTTATTACCTTTTATTCCTAAATATAACTTATAAGTTATATGTTTTCTCTTGTCGCTGCTGGCCCTGTGGGATGAGAGTGCCTCTCCCTCTATCTGTCATGTGTAATAAATTATTTTTTTTTTGCAGTAAAAAATGGTAAAAATATGAAGGCTCACGTGCTGACCCTGCAGGACAAGGAACAGGACAATCTTCAGTTTGATCTTTCGGCCGACTCAGTGGAGGAGCTGTTTCAGTGGTACCAAGTGGCCTGGGACATCACACAGACAGAAATGAGCAAGGTGTTCCACCGACAGCAAGAGGTCCGAGTCTGTGGACCACATTAGCACCCTAAAATATGTAGTACAATTGCTCTAAAAAATAGTTAGAAGATAATGGTCAATACTGTCAATACTGCATTACAGAGACAATAGTGAAAGAGAATGTTTTTGTCCATTGATAGATCATTGAACAGGGAGTGGTAGAAAAGAAGGCAGAAGTTGCTATGGAGATGTCAGACCTGGTGGTGTACTGTCAGCCTCGCAGCAAAGAAAAGGACCGCTTTGGTAAAAACATGTGCAGTATCCTACATTTAAACATATTTATATAGTCAATTGGGATGAAGTTGTTGTGGTTTAAACTCAGTTGGCTGTGAACATCCAGAAAGTGAAAGTTTCTTGTGACTTGCTCTTTTCACCACAGATTCCTACAGTTACAAAGAGGTTCGCTCTTTCGTTGAAAATAAAATTCCAGGGAAGAGCCGGACCAAGGACTTTCTTCAGTATAACCGTAAAGCTCTGAGCCGCATCTACCCTAAAAGTCAGCGAGTGGAGTCGTCCAACTATGACCCCTACCCACTATGGGCCGAAGGTTGTCACATGGTGGCTCTCAACTACCAGACTGCAGGTTGTGTAGCTGTTACAAAATACATCAGCATGAGCTTGATTTTCAGCTTGATTTTTATAATACTGTTTGTGCCCCTGTGCAGATAAATACATGCAATTGAACAGTGCCCTGTTTAGTCTAAATGGGCGCACAGGTTATGTCCTTCAGCCAGAAATCATGCGCTATGACAACTATGACCCTCACCACGAAAAGAGCAAGATCAAGTACTACATCGTTGTGAGGGTATGTCAGTCTTTTATATTTATATCTTTTATGTCTACTATAAAAACACATTGAACATTCAGAAAACTGACTGTGTTCACCTGTGCAGGTGATAGCTGCCCGGCACCTGCCAAAGCCTGGACGCAGTATTGTCAGTCCTTTTGTGGAGATCGAGCTGTGTGGACACACTGAAGACCGCTTCAAGACTTCGGTTTACCGTAAGACTCTGTTTCTGGTGAACATTCACAATCTACCAGACATATATGTATTAATCACGCAAAAACAGCAAGTGATCTATAAATCTTTCATTGTCTGGTCATAGGACACATGAGAAGAAGCTAATTTGAAGTAGAGGATTTTAACAGACAAGTGTTTGTGTGTCAGGTGATAATGGCTTAAACCCAGTGTGGAAAGCCCCTGCAGAATCTGCTGCGTTTGCTGTGTACGAGCCAGAGCTCACCTTCCTGCGGTTTGTGGTGAACGAGGAGGACATGTTCTCAGACCCTAACTTCCTTGCTCAGGCCACCTTTCCCGTCAAAGGCATTCGCTCAGGTAGAAACTCGTTTAAAATGCATAAAAAGGAAGGTGATTTCCACCAGGTTCCTATGAAAAAAGTGCAATGCTCGGTCTGATTTTTTTCTTATTGAAGATATCAGATTTTTGCCTTATTAGTGGTGTTAATATAAAACCATTTATTTCTGAAGGTTATCGCTCTGTCCCACTGAAGAATGGCTACAGTGAAAATGTGGAGTTAGCCTCTCTCTTGGTCCACATACAAATCGAGCAGGCAACGGTAAGCAGATACACAGCCATGGACTATGTCCGATAGTGATAAGACTATGTTACTAAAACTACCATTGAACACAAGCAGAGGTCTATGTCCGGTATTTTGAAAGCTCTTAGTTGATAGTTGTGTTTTGTTGGTCCTGTCAGTAAATGTTTCTCCTCTTTGTCAGAACACAGCGGAGGAGCTGTACTCGTCTTCCTCTCAGCTGAGGAAGAAACAGGCTGAATTCAGTGAACCGTTTTTATACGACACTCACACAAACCTGCAGCGTTCAGCCCCGGCCGGTCAGCTCTCCCAGCTCACCCGAGAGCCCAGCACCAGCGAGAAACAGAGGAGGCAAGTCCTGCAATGCACTGTAATACTATGGGCTACGATAGAGTGTACATGTATCACTAATGTACTTATATTTGTGCTGCAGGACCAAGGAGAAGAAGATAAACAATAGTAAATTTTACTCCTGAGAGCATCGTCAAAACCACCTTCTTCAAAATACCAACACACTGGTCCCAAAGCTAAAGCAAAGATGCAGCTACTAAAGGACTAAAGAAAAACTGTGTTTAAAAAAGACAGATTAGAGGAATACTGTTAGTTTGTAGAAAATTGTAAATATATTATATACTACATGTGTTTGCTGAACATGAATAAATCTGAGTATATGTTAAGCGTGTGTATTTGTTGTCCATACCTCACTTTGGATTTTGATGAACACATCGGCAGCATGTTTTACTCTGTTGGATACTGGTCGCTTTCACCGCTACTTACGCTAATCATGCTATTAGTCAATAACATGGGAGACCAAAATATTACCTGACTTATCATTATCTTTCTAGTGCTGTGATTATTTTGTCCAACATAATGCATGTTTGACTTCACAATAAACTCGACATGGCACACAGGTGAAACATATTCACAGACAATTTATTTCTGATTGAAATTATTTCACATAAGTTGTTATTTTCCTGTTGAAGATCTTTTGTATTTTTATAACAACAGCCACAGAGCAGCAGCAACAATAATAATGATAATAATAATAATAATATTAACAATTATTATGATAACCCAGCGGGAGAAGCAAGAAAAAGAGAAAAAAACCCTAAACATTATGGGCGCCCTTTTGCCAGCTGCCAAAAAAGAGATTGATTGATGATTTTGGGTAATTGATTTTCAGTCTTTTACATACATGTGACAACCCTGCTCATTCAGAACTGTTGAGACTCAAGCACAGCGGTACACAATTGGGACAAAATACAAACTTTTTTACAGCTTTGTGAAAAATAAAAATGATGAGGATTTTTAACTGAAGCAAAAAGCACAGTGAGCTCCACAGGATGGGACATCCCTCAAATGTTTTACAGTAATACAAAACCCTCGCCCCAAAAACGCTCACAGTTTAGACAAAGTGGCACCTCTCACCATTATGTGGCAGGATTCAAGGGGAACTCCAATGATAAAAACTGAGTCAGTCTCAGTACAAAAGTATTGGCTTAAAAAACATCATTGAAGATATAGCTTCACGACAACCAATCAGAGCGCAGACAGCATCTCACCATGACAACCGCGGCGAGATAGTGATCAGACCCTTTATCAAGATTTCAAACCGTTTACAAAATAAAATTACAACAGAAAAAAATACATGATGCAGCGACATGTAGAGTACATGCAAAAGAATGGAAATAAACAGAAAAAAACACTTGATTAAAATAACAAAAATTATAATAAGTTTCGAGAACAGATTACAGTGCACTTTGCATGAAACAGAACAGCAGCATATGAGGACAGGAGAAACTATATACTATGAGAACCAAGCTGCAGGATTAGAAAAAATACATGGTTATTAAATGGCAGATACATTTGTAGTTAAAATTTGGGTTAGCTGATAAAAATGTACAGTCAGCAGTGCCATTTGATTTGCCGGACCCATCTAAAAGCTGCTACATCCCCTTCCACTTCACTTGGAACAAAAACATTTTTCTAAACGTTTGCATTGTTGTTATATTGATTGTTAATGAATGTATAAGTATTGTAAATGTTATCATTACAACTTGGTTCTAATAATATGTATATTTCTTTCTTTCAATGTGGCCTCGTGCTATTGTAAGAAAAAAAACCCACACACAATGTTAAGAAGAAAGGCATCAGCAGCCTGTAGATAAAGACAGGCTGAGAGAGAGAGAGATAGAGGAGATGAAGAGGACTATTTACACTGTATTTACACCATACAGGATTATGACAGAGCAGCCAAACACAAACAAACATGGCACCAATAAATAGAATGTCTTCGCGGACGGCATTGTGCTCTGCTGCATCTGCTCCTTCAACCTCGGGGGGAAAAAACTACCAATAAATACAAAGTTGACGGTTGCAGTCAGAGCTATAAGTCCAACCAATGGTGGACATGAAGCATCTGTCAGGGCAGTTTACCAGGAGTCTTTTAATGGGAATGTAGACAAATGCATTAGTCCCTTCTATGTTAGCCTGATGTAAAGTATATGTACAAAATCCAAATGTAGTTACAGCAGAGAACAGGGTTTCATGTTGGGGGTGGGGGACCTCAAGGGCGTCCGCACTGCCACACATAGTCTTTCCTGGGTCATCTCCTACTGAACGGATTACAAGCTCCATTGGCCCCAATACACAACAATAAAAACTGGACAAGATGTTTGGCAAACGTCCTTTTCTGGTAATTTTTTTCCAATGCGCATAGTCTGTAGTACTCTGCAGCCCAAAGGATATGAAAATATACAAACTCTCCGCTGGTGATGGGTCAGTACACAGATCCAGTCATGGCATGGAGTCCTTCTTTTGCTTGGCGTCAGAAATGTCACAAAGAATCAAATTAAGAATAAAACAAAAAACAACAAAGTGTGAAGTTCTTAAGCACTGTCACTACAGTGTCCCGAGTGAGGAAAGTAACATTATAAATTAAAATCTGAGGCAGTCCCAGACCACCCCGCTACTGCTACACAACTGTTCTAGTATTAAATAGGGATGGTATATCAGTATGTACACACAAAACAAAGAAAAAACAAACTATGTTGCCATTTTGTCCACTTTCTGCACCTCCCAAAAATGCCTCCCAAAGGTTCTCAGTGGGTAGTCCATTCCAAATGTATGCTTTTTATCAATTTATGAAAGCACAGTAAAATATGTTCATTCAAGTTGATAAACGCTCTTCCGCTTCATACGTGGATGTTGTAGTATATAAGTAGGCACAGTCTTGTGTTAGTTTTCCAAAATGAAAGACAGAAAAAAAATGCTGAACCTGCTGACGTTTGAGGAGGAGCTATGGTTTTCAAAGAGAGCTACATTGGGGATTTGAGAAGAACTGGAATGTTCTGAATCCAGACTTCATGGTACAAAGGCAAAAAAAACGTTGATGGTGGTGTCCTTTAAAGCTAGACTCGATATGAAAACTTGTATGGGACAGGGGAGCATCAGAAAGAGTCCTTGGATCAAAACAATATCCAGGACGCCTGAAGAAATATGTCAAGTAGCAAAAGATGAATCTGATTGGACGGTGGAGGCTCCAGCCGTTTCCCTGACAATGAGGAAGGCCGGTCTCATGAGAGTCTCTGATGTGATGATATGTGAATATGCTTGTTTATGTACTGTATTTATCTGTGTGTGTGTGAGTGTGTGTAGATATGATATGGTTTGTCTGAAGAGGGGGGATCACCAGGCCTCGGTGTACCGGACATCGACATCTTTCAGGTTGGGCAGTTTGGCCTGTTACACACAGAAAAGAAGGCTATGAGTTACAAATTTTACTGTTTTATTATAAGAAAATAATCTTAATTTGAAATGAGTAAAGGACATAATTCATATTACTACTTGCAATATAGTAATAATTATGGGTTAGATTAAAATATCACTTTTTTCAAGACATCAACTCATTTCATCCACTACACAGGAAAACACTGGTAGCCACAGCTGCTATGGGACACACAAAGGTGTGAAAACCATACTGTGCCAATGGTTTAATTAATAATATGGTATTTACTGTGATACTTAAGTCTGTAGTATTTACCTTGAGGTCTTCATATGTGTCAGCTGTGAGCTTGGTGCTGTTCATGTTCAGACTACACAGACTCTTCATTGCTGAAACACAAATACATTACAATTATGGAGGACTTAGTGAGAGTAATGACTATATAAATATAATTAGGTTACGGCATCAGTGAGTTGCCTTACAGCTGAGTGACAGCAGACCGGCGTCAGTCACAGGCGTCTCACACAGGTTTAACACTTGAAGACAGGCCAGATGTTCAGACAACAACCGCAGCCCAGCATCTCCAAACTGCAACAGAAATGTAACTTGTTTTATACTTTATTATGATACAGCTTTGGTCATACTGGTCATTTGTACAAGATGTTTTTGTTTTGGCAAATGTCAGTACCTGCGTGGACCACAGGTTGAGCTGTTTAAGTGAGGGCAGCTTGATGAGCTGCTCAGCACAGGCACTGGTGACATTGGTGAAGGCCAGACTCAAGTTCTCCAAGTTCCCAAAGGACCCTGAACTCAACAGACGAGCCAGGTCGGCATCCTGAAATGACAACAATATTAGAGCTTAGAAATGCTTGTGTATACAATATAAGCAGCATGTTTGTGTTATGCCGCCTACCGTGGACTTGGAGGGCAAAGTCAGGCGGGTGGGGCCTCCTTTTCTTTGCTGAGAAAACAGACAGAAAAAAAAGATGGCGTCTGAGCAGAGGGCCTTGCAATGTCATTTTCTAACAGTAGATGGTGCAAGTGAGCAATAGGAGCGGTGGAGAAAGGGGAACTAAAGCTTGGTATGTTGATAAAGTTTCTTTTTTCTGTACTGTACTGCGGCCATATGTCATCTTTCAAATTAACAACTAGCAAATGTCATAAAGGGTAAGAATCCATGATATACAATGCAACACTGTTTTGACTAATTGACAATATCTTTGCATATCTTTTCTAAACATCTACAGTTAGTGTAAACACAGATACATTTTATCTGAACTTTGTGTCAGGATATCTGGGCTTCCAGTTCTGTACACGAAGAGTCTGCTAATCTAATCCATTGCTGTCTTGACCATAATCGTCTGTTAGAGATGTTCTGTTATTATCCTGTGCAAGCACCACTGATATTGATGTCATGCCTTGGCCATCACTATCAGAATGTGCATATAAAGACAAAATACTGGCAAACATCAGTAACTTCAAGACCAACCCCACAGTACAAAGCACGATAACTACCAGTATCACATCAAGAACTGAATTATTAGGGGGAACATAAAGCTCGTGTTAGCTCATATCTGCTGTATGTGAAGCCCCTCTATATTAAGAATGTGCTTGTTTTAGTAACTCACCAGCTCTTTCAGCTCTCTCTGTCGGTCACAGAGCTGCTCGTACATACGCAGGCCGACTTGTGTACTCTCCAGAGTGGAGATGATCTGCAGCTGGGTGTCTTTGTTCTCAATGATGTTGTACTCCAGCATCAAGCACAAGATCTGTGTACATCAACACATGTTCAGCACATTAGTAAGTTCTACAATGATAGCATATCCAACAGAAATGCACTTTAACTTATTAACAGTTTAAGCAGTTGGTAATTAAATCATAGCTTATTGCTTTTATTTTTATAAATCAACTTGAACCTAATAATGCAAAGCAGAGGCCTACCTCCACCATGGTTTGGTTCCCCCTGAGAGCCAGCAACATACATGGCCCCAGCTTATTCTCGGCCAGAGACAGAAGGAACTTCTTAGTCTTGTAGCAGGAGCCCATGAGGATATGGACCTAAGGTTGGGAAAGACTTTTAATATGGGAATAACTTAAAACATATAAAGACAAGCATAAGTCTATAGTGTACGTACCATACTGGCAAACAGCTCACCATCGTCATCACAGGCCACACCCCCAGGACTATAGAGCTGAAACCAGCCATCTTTACCTGAACGCACACTCAACAGACACGAGTGCACCTACAACAACAATTCATCATTAGCCTCTGGTATGTTTACATTTACAGTCTCAAAAGGTGTAGCTAGAGTTGTAAACATTTTCTGTTTATTGAAGTTGAAACTCTTTTAGTCCATTGTTTTAGACACTAACCTCCTGTCGTGGGTCTTCTGCAAATCTCTGGATCACATACTTGAGCTCTCTGTTCAAGCACAGGGCACAACATAAAACATGCAGAAAAAAACAGATAACCATGATAAGAAAGGAACTTACTTTGTGAATTTGGCGTGTGCAAGAGCCCTGGAGAAAGACAAAAGAGAAATTGGTTAACTATGCTATTTACTCACAATAATTGAAAGGCTGTAAATTGTTATAGCAAAATACTTCTCCCATCTCATTTTGTAAGTATGATTTAAATGACAGATCAAGAAGACATGTGCGCCAGGCTGTTTTCTAACTTTACATGTTTGTTGAAGCTTGAATGGGAGTTCCCTTTCTCTCCACAGTTGACTGGCAACACAGTAAAACAGAATTACTTTCACTCAACTGATGCTGTCATCAAGTTTCAAAGGGACTGGGAGACCTAATTATGACAAATGAAAAACTGAATGTCTGCTGTTTGTTACTGAAGAAACTAATAATCCCTGAGCGAATGAGGGTGTGAGGCTGGCTAAAAACAAGTTACCACTGCATGATGTACTCAACATATTATTTGTTAAAAGCTGGCCTTAATTAACCTGTAAAATGATTCATTGTCATACTGTACCTAGTAGTGATAGTGATAGTAAGATAAGTATTATTTATTGAT
>JAVQJW010325527.1:0-10400 GCA_036025195.1 Hypseleotris klunzingeri
GTTAATTTTTCTTCACCAATCAACATAGAAAGGTAAATTCAAGTATTTTTTGAGCTACTGAGAAGATCAGTGCCCCACCATACACAATTACACAATCGTGAGTGAGTGAATGAAACAAAATGCAACTTAGGGTACATCTTAACATTAACATGGTAGAAATAGCAGACAAGATACTAAATACTAAAACATGTCTCGTGCCTAAAATACTTGGTTGCTGGCATGTTTGAGTGGCCATGTAAGTGCACCTATGTGGGCAGTGAATGTACAAAAAGTATGAGTTTGTTTAGTTCATGAACCTTCTGATAGCCTACTGTGTAACTGATAAAGGGCAGTAGAAAATCCACATTAAAACAGCTGTGATCTCACAACCTTGAGCGTGTCATTGAGAGGCCCCTCTTTTAAGAGTCACTACATCTTCAGCAGCAGCATTGTTCACTGCAGTTAGGCTGGTGGAGAAAAATGTCCCGTCTCAAGATTGACTTCAAGCTCAAAACAAATACTGCCTCTTTTACATGTTAATTTATTCACTTAGGCTCGAGACCTAAGAAACAGTTTCCTCCAGGAAGTTTGTAATAAAAGCCTTGCGATCGATGATAATGGCATTTGTGCTTGTGTTTGTCATCTTCGCAAAAGCAACAGTGGTGGAGTTTCTGTAGATTTATTTGTATACTAGTGCTGTAAGTGGCGTGTAAATTATCCTAACTGTCCGTGTGGCTCTTTATCTTTGTAAGGCAGTACTATTAGACCCTATCCATTAATGCCCATATCCCGGCCAATCAATGCTTAAATAAAAATCAGCTCAATTTGTAGCGTTTTATGCAAACGTGCAAACTTCGTACCAGCCTTTCCTCTTTGCTTTTCCTTTTTTAATGCAACAGGAATAGCTAAAACACAAAGGAATCGATAACACTTAGGTTTGGTTTAGGTTGGCCCAGCGCTCAGACAAATGCCGTGCAGCGCTGCATACAGATGAGCTCACACAGATGTACACTGTGCTGTAATGTCATTATAATTCTACACATAGTTAGCCGACACCATAGTTAAAGGAAATAAATCCAGTCAAACATGAGGGGGATTAAGGCTGGCACTGCATATGAGGCCCAACTTACAGTATGCCTCTGTATAAATATTATTGTGTTCACTGGTTTACATTATAAAACATAAGCTTCATTGTCCATTGTATAAACAAGTTTAGTTCAGATTCCCTCTGAATATAACACATGCAAATCCTTTCTTCTACAGCAGTACAACAGTCGTTTCATGACATGACTGTGAAGAAATACAAAAAGACTATAGCTTTCAAAACTCGTTTTGCTCATCTGTTGACAGACAACTACTATGCAAAATGCTTATTACTGCTATTTAATTTTTCTGCCCTTTTGATGTCTTTGGGCCAACTGATGTGTTGCAGTCATCAAATACTAAATGTCATCATAATTATATCATATTTTTAAAATGGTAAAGTGTAAATTTGCATTTAAGTTTGGTTCTACGAAAAATGGTTCTAAGAAATCCGAGAATTCTAATTCATTTGAGCTACACATGTAAACATGTAAAAAATAGAATATTTATACACAAAAGAGGTTGTTGTGCACTATAATACTAGCTTGTGTTCATTTGTGATTAATAACGTGAAATGTCAAAGGTCAATATGACATACAAGCTATAAGAGGCTGCACATGGACTTTTTTCTGAACACAAAACATATTTCCCCATTTTTGACAAAGCGTTGTACAATTAGTTAACAGCCCAGAGGATTAAGAGAAGATTTGAGTGTTCTGCTGTGCAATCTGCTGCTGTGTGGCTCCAGCTCTGAGAGGATCAGTGCCAGGCAACTGTTTGTTCTGTTTATAATTTTTCCTCGTTCGTCCCTTTTATCTCTTTCTCTTCATGCATCTTTCTTGTCACCCCCGCCCCAGCGCGCCAGAGAGGAAAGCAGCATCAATCACTGTTAACTGACTGACCACTGTCTGCTGGTGGTACTAAATGGATCTCCACAATTGAATAGAGGCCTAAGTGTGTGGTAAATGCTCTCAATGGGTAAATGAATTTGCGGGTTAACTCCCTTTAAGAGTGCTTCGATAAGGCAAAATAATAAAAACACCTACAGGCAGATATTTTTCTTTCTTGATCTATCGAGAAGAAAGTTGGGTTGAAATTCTTAACTTGCCCATTTGTCACGACGCGACTGCAGCGGAGATACTGAAGACACAAGCACAAGAGGACTTAACCCAAAGACAGACCAGCTTTATTTGCTCATATAGATTTGACTGTACAGAGTTCATACCATTACACAGAAGGCATAAATGAATAAATTCAGTGCTCTCTTTTACATCTTTTTTCAAAGACACATGGCAATAATAATAATAATAACAATAATAATAAATAGCGTTTGTAAAACAAGACAGTCAACACGGTTTCAAACTGTACAAAATTTACACTTAACATTTATGATGCAAACGTCTGAGGCAACACAGACAAACTAAATTCAAATGGGGGATGATTCGGATGTGGCTTTCCTACTTGCATTGTTGTGTTTGTGGACTGAAATAACTTGGCAAGATTTAATATAAAAAGGACTTCTGTTACTTGATATGTTTCTCCTTACTGCTCATGTTACATATCTAAACAAATGCAATCTGTCTGAAATCTGTCTGTTGTCTTTGCTCCTTCTTGTGGTTTTAAGATGCAGCTTGTGTGGCCTAAACTGAGTGCCTGACCCGGGCTCCAGTACTGTGGGGGACAGCCTGTAATCCCTCTGTGATAGAGGCCACGCAGGGCTGCCACATCTGGGGTTAGCAGTAAGTAGGTTGATATGAGGCTAAAGCTCTGCAGCACTGAGTAGATTACCACAAGAAGCCTGGATCAGACTAAAGAAACTGCACAAAGATAGCTTCAATATTGTCCCTGCTAATACTCAACAGCATTTGCATGACAGCCATGTGTTTTTTATGTATAACGGGTTATATGTAAAATGATTCCTTTGAAATAATGACAAAAAATTATACTGTAAAAAGTCATACTGATGTTCTAAAACGACTTCAGTTGTATTTATCTGTTTCACTGTTCTTTAAAACCAGAAAATAAATGTTATACTGAGATGACGGCTCTTAGCTCACGGCCATGTTAGACAGGACAAGCATCTCTGATTATTCTGTAAAAAATTCTGCTCAGCTGCCTTGTCAATACAGACAAAATGTCAGCAAATGGATAGACAATGCACACAACCTAACAGCCACCTTTCTCCAAAAGACCTTGCTGTAAGCTTTAGAGACATAATAAAAACATATTTATGCTTGATAATTCACACTTGTGCCACTGTTTTTGTAATATTTTCTTCTCCCGATAAATACTGTGTTTTTGCCTTGTGCATACAGTTAGTCTCTCCTCCTATTCTCTTTCTACCCCTCTGTCTAGACAGTGGAAAAAGACCAGGGAGAGTAAAGTGCAAAATAAAGGCTTTGATACGGCCACACAGCAGTTGTTTTGATGAGACACATGCTGCTGGCTCTTGGGCCTGGGCTGTAACACAGACATGGTGTAGTTTAAAAACGAGGAAAGATTATCAACTGCCACCGAGCACAATCCACCTCAAATTCTCTTGAAATAGTGAAAAAAAACAAATGGAAGTTGATTAGAAAATTGTATGATACAGTGTTGAAAATTCAGTTGTGTATACTCCAAGTGTTGAGACAAGACGACTTGGACCCAGCAACAAGGGGCTGACAGTCACGGCTCATTCCTCGTCATCTTCATCAAACACAGGCCTCAGAAAACAATACAAATGTAAAAAGGCCGGAGTCTTTCCCTTGGTTTCCCTCACAGACTGCACTGTGCTCAGCAGAGGCTCAGAATTGGGAATGGTCCATCTCATCCAGCCAAGAGGCCGGGCTGGTGGGGAAGTCCGGGTATCCTGTACTGCTCCCTGTGGACAGATCCGACGTGGGACCTCCCGCCATTGCTCTGAGGGCCTGGCCCACCCCCCCTGGCCCGCCTTGTGCCACCAGACTGTCCATGTTGAAGGCTAGATTGTTGAGAAGAGGGGTGTGTCCGGGCAGAGAGGCGATGGAGGAGGGTGATTGGGGCAGGCCGTAGGGACTTCCTGCTCTGATGTCGTGGTAGGGCTGCCCCGTTGCATCCACAGAAAAGCCTCCATTTAAGACTCCAGTACTGGTGACATCCCCCACGCTCCCATAGAGCCCATTAGTGTGGCCCAGATCTGACAGCACCTGGTCATCTGTGGACAAGACACAGACACTTCAGCAAATCAACAAAGTCTGAACGACAGAAGATAGAGCTGTTGCATTTCAATACAGTGCTTATATCATTTTATTATAGACACATTACATTGATTTGTTCAGGTAAATCAGGGTGAGGAAGGGACTGTCAGTGTATGTGCAATTACTGCAGCTGCTTCTGAATCACTTCAGTAACAATACCCAGAGCTCTAATGGACTAAAAGCCTCACTGGCCTGATAGAGGTTCTGTCACTATCTTTTCATTTCTAATGAAAATGGTTTTCTTTTTGGCTTCTCAAATCTTTGTGAACTCTTAATCACTGTATCAGTGTTTATATGTATGTGGTAGTGTTGGGGATGTACTTACTGAAAACCATTCAGCAGTGTCTTCCTTAATGAAACTATCACATCAAAATGTGACACTGACCGATTAAAATAATTGTGTTTTATTTTAAATATATATATATATATAGTTACCTCTGAAGCTTAATTCACTGTCACTAAGTCCTGCGTCGTCAGCTGAGCTTTCTTTCTCCACTTTGGTTCCTCCTCGATTTCGTTTGACGCTCTTATAAAACTGTGTCCACCGATGGCGGCCTGCATCCTTCTTTAAACGCTTCTCTTTCGCTCGCCTGTTCTGAAACCATACCTTAGGAGGACAACAACAGCAATGTAAATGAATGATCCAAAACAATAAATATACAATAGGAAAAAAAGTGAGGCAATGAAGACTGATCCTATCTTTTCACATATTTAAAATAGTAAGTCTTAAGCTTTACTGGTCTAAATAGTGTACAGTAGATGAAGAGTTACCTGCACCACTCTCATGTCCAGCCCTGTCTCGGAGGACAGCTGTTCTCTGACGTGCCGCGCTGGTTTGGGTGAGTTCTTATAGGCACTTTTGAGGGTCTCCAGTTGCTTGGCTGTGATGGTGGTCCTGGGTCTCTTGGTCCCTGCTTCAGAGTCATCTGTAAACAGTAGAATAAGTCTGAGTGAAACTATAGCCATAACTTTATCTATATATATGTATATATATGCCTATATATTCAAGTGAATAGATGTGTATACTAGTCTATTATTGTCCTTGTGCTTATGGCTCACTTCTACAGAAGAGAACATAAATCTAGTCAGTTTCAGAGCCAAAGGATCAGAGTTATTGGGTCTGTACCATATTGGATCCTTGCTTTACTTTACATAATCAATCTAAGAAGACTAGGGAGACAACAGATACAACCCAAATGACAAACAGCATAGATTCACAGTGACTGTGGCTGGTGATGCACCTTCTACTCAATGTTTTAAAGTCAGTTTAACACGTGTTATTTATTGTCTTTTCTGATGCTTCATTGAATGCACATAAGCAGTCTTACCATTCTGTTTAGCTGTCTCATAATCCACTTTGCACACCAGTCTCCCATCCTCCATGAGGTAAAACTCATCCCCAGTGGCCAGCTGTCGGCTGCACATGATGCAGGCGAAACAGTGCAGGTGATACACAAAGTCCTGTGCTTTCCGGACCACCTGTGTGGGAGGGATCCCCTGTTGACATGACGCACACTTTGTCCCAAAACGCCTACAGCAAACAAACAGCACACAGTTTAGTATGTCGCACTGACAAGACACTCTGTGTGAACTCACGGAGATAGTTAGAACAACCCAGATTAAAATTTCACAAGTGAAACAGCTCCTGTGGCTGCTGCCAAGTGAGTGTAATGACAGAGGCTCTGTTAACGACAGAGCTGTCCTCATGCTGATAGACAGGATCAATGCACTGTGCAGACACCTGTGTCACTGTGTACATGTTTGCATGTTTATGTGTTTAAAGATAATCGGAGAGAGAAAAGCACAGAAGGAAGAAGAAGCAGCAGCAAAGAAGAGGGTTCATAATAAAGCGTCTCATGAAATAATGACTCAACTCATACACACAGCAGACTAAAGAGATATGTGTATCACTGTTCCTAAAACTGTACTGTATCTATGACGCTAGACATGAAGGTCTCCACACTGACCCCTCAGGCACATAACACAGTTAGCTCTCAAACAACAAAAATTATTTAGGCAACAGCCTAAACTCTGTGGATTCTGTATAGAGAAGTAAACCAATATAAATCCCAATGTCCCAATGACAGTTAAAATGAAATACTGTGAGTCTGGACTCACTTGAAGAAGTCTTCTTTGCAGTATACGCTTCCTGCTCGGGAGAAACACTTGTCGGCCAGTGGGGTCTGGCAGTCAGCACACTTCAGGCACTTGGAGTGCCAGTGTCTGTCCAGCACTTTGAGAATGAACTTGTCCAAAATGTGTTGACTGCATCCTGCGCACTGAGGGATCTCTGCAGGAAATAAACACAAAATAGGAACACATTAATATGTACTGTTTCTGTGGGGATACAGGTTACACTGAGTGGAGTCACTTTTACAAGTAGACAACAAAACAAGCTAAACTAATGTGTTGTTTTTTATGTACATATTAAGGCTCTCTGCACCAGACTATTGTTCTTGATGGAGCCGGTGTATTCGGTGCACATCTCCTTACGATCATGTATGAATTTGGAATGTTTACACTGCCCATGTTTTTTTTCCCAATATGGCAGAAATAGCCCCTGTCTTTTATTTTCCTGCAAAGGATACAGCTAGAAATAAACATGATTGTTTATCAATGCATTTTTAATAGGGTAGCTAAAAATATTACAATTCTGCTTGTGCAACTTTAAAAATTCCAGTCAGTCCCCGTGGTTAGTGTTGAAAGCACCGGCCTCTGTCCAAGGTGCTGAACTGGTTATTTTTGTTTAAGATATTATTATTTTGTAGGAACTCTAATTGTAAGTGTCGACTGCTGGTGTCTATCAGCTCCAAGACTAGGATAAAGAAAATATACAAATGCACAGCCCGGAAAATATATGCGTTGCGACATCTCAATTTATTGTTAGGAACCATCATTGTGAAATGACATTGCTAAGCGTTGATTTAAAATCCAGATTGTCTAATTAAGCACGAATCCACAGTCGCAAATTCGTCAGATTCAAAAACATGAAATTATGATCAAATAGGTTAATAATTTGAAGTGTATTAAATTAAGACGTCATGGTGCCCTTTTAACAAACCAAAATCAACGGACCTACAAAAATCCCTAAATTATACGCTGAATTACAGGCTATGCCTTGTGACACAGACGTTTTCCAACACGGAACACATCACCACTGTAGCCCTGAAACGTCCTGAGAACAAGTCTCGCTACAGCATTTTGTGTCTCATCTCACCGGTGCTAAGTCTAGAAACGCAGCTCTACAAGACGAGCTCCTAACACAAGGAGCCGCACAGACTTCACCATTTAAAACATATTTTTAAATAAACACGGGCCTACATGTAAAAAAAAAAAAGACTATAGCCCATATAATCTTTGACAAACTCATTTTACATGTGGAAGGTTATGAATGTTAATGTAAATATTCAGTTTACTTCATTTCGAAAAACACAGAACCAGCCTAAGCGACAACATTAGGTCCATGCTTTATTTTCAGAGGTAGAAGAGAGCGTACGCTTCGGAAGTGGTCTCAATGTGTGACACCGCTTTTATAAAAACGCCAGATGAATGTTAAATCTGGGAAGAGATTGAGCGGCTTTTACTGAGGAGTGGTGCTGAAAGGAAAGCAGCGCAAACTTGGCACAGACACAGGCTCGCGCCGTGTCCAGCTCCGTGCGTGCGCGTGTGTGTTACAGAGTAAAGCCACGAGGTCATATCTTCTATTCGCCATTTATGGCCCACGCTCGTCACTTTATTTTGCAAAAGGAAGAAGCACATTTTGAGTCGCTTTTGGCCTTCACGCACTTTGCATTGTCAGATGATCTGTGTTGATTTAACGTGGAGTAAACACTTTGAGACAGTCTAATGTGATGCTGTAATTGGCCTGAGTCAGCATAGTCTAACTGTTCATGATGCACTTTAACGAAATATTTAGAAAGACCATTTATTTCTGAAATAATGCAGGTTTAAATCCGAAGCCGCGGGAGGCAGAGTGGCAAGATCTTTTTTCAATCTTTTAATCCAGGCGTATTCAAATTAGGACCAAGAAGTGCACATAGCTTAGCATTTTAGTAATATTGTTGACGTGATTCTGAACTAATTGTAAGTTGGCTGTACATTGTTATTTTTCAAGGAATTTGGTCAAATTTAAACAGCAGGAATCTGGACTTTCTCAGAATAAAACGCAAAATTGTGTTTTCTGTGTTTTTTATAGGCTCAAGAATTTACCTCGGGAATACTATTACTTGTTCATTCCTGTTTTCAGCCTATTTTGTTTTGTAGAAACGTTCACATTTCAAATTGAATAAATACAAATCTATAGCCTCATCGAGTAAACTCCTGGCATTGTTGGCCGCTGCGTTTGATCTAATCTAGAGACATCACAATTTCAGAAACACAGAACTATTCAAGAAACATGTATTTTGCCCGATATTTTTCATGCACTGTAGGCTATAGTTGTGTGAGTAAAATACCCTAATGAGCCAAAACAGTGTTTTATCACAGCACAGACAGCCTGTAGCCTGAGGCCCTACTCATATTTAGTTTTCCTTCTTTCTCTGTAGTAGGGATAAAACTATATTCCCTGTTATTTTAGACAATATTTCTAATGAATGGTCTGTAGTCCCTGTCCACACATACTTAGTGTAGGTAGGCTATAGGCTACACATTCCCTGTTCTCTTTGGTCCATATCCAAGGCTATTATTATCCCTGTAAAATGTTTCAAGTGTCTCCTTATTGTTTAATTATTAACATTTTTTGTAATTTCCAATAAAGACATCAAAAAACAAAATAAGATTGCTGTGAAATTTGTATGAATTAAATCGCACCGCCGCAACGGTCCATTTCAGATCTGCAGTGGACTACACGATACTGGCCTTGGTCATAAGACAGCCGTCTGTGTTCAGTGGTACAGTGCTACAGCCCTATAGCAGGAACCATCCTAAAAGCCTGTTGTACGAATGAGCTATAAAACACAGGGAGAGATGTCTTACGTTGCAGTGGCACTCCGAGAATCTCCGGTAAACTCTTCACAGGGCTCTCTGTCGGTAGCACAGCCGCGCTTTGCATCATCGTGAACCAACGCGGGACACAAACACCCTGCTGCACACACCCGCTGCGCCCGTCCAGGTCCTGAATGAGTCACCCGGTCTCTGTAGGCCTGTGTCGGCTGTCACTTGAGCGCTGTATACGGTCCCCTTCTGCGGGTCTGTCCCGGGACGCTGCTCGGCTCTTTTGGATAGATTCAGACAGGCTCTGCTCCATTCAGCGCTGCAGGGGCGGCGGGCTGTGACGTCAGCGCGGCACAGGCTCCACATCAGCCAATAGGAGAGAGGCGCGAGGAAGGCATCCTCTGAAATCACAGCACGACCGCAGATATGAACATGTCTCCGGGGGCGGGGCATGTTCCAGTGGACACCATAAATATCCCACTGCAGTGGGTCCCCCAGGGATCCCAGGCCAGGAAGGGTTCCGGCTAAGGTCCTATAAGAACGGGAGTAGGTAGCATTTACGGTCCCAAAACGTGCACCCCTGGCAAAAGAAAACAGTTTTGAGCGTGATTGATTAATAATAATAATAATAATAATAATAATAATAATTTTGTGATGTAGAGCGTCTTAAATGAAAAGACAGTGAAGGCTCCATCTAAAACTGAGCTGAGCATAGCATTCAGTCAGATTTCACACAGACATGCTGCAATAAACATGGAGCCATGATGGTGGTGAATGAGAAACCAGAGCTACAGCCGGACTCCTGCTCCTCCACCTGTGTGGGCCTGTGCGCGTGTCAGGTGCTCTTCTACTCCTCGTGACACTGTTGATTTGAGCTGCCTCCGCGAGACTCCTCTCGCAGATAACGTATTCCCGACGGAGGGCCGCTGGTTCAAATATATGAACTCAGTCTTCTCTACCAATTTACTTCAAGAAGGAAGAGACTGCATCCCCCGCGTCTACTGACAACAACAGCAGCAGTTAGCCCAGGACTATAATGAAGTCACATCCAGCTCCAGATAAAAAATAAACTATAATAAATATGCCTATAATGATAATAATGATAATAATATTAATAATAATAAGATAAGCAAGAATATAGGCCAATAAATACGATAATATTAATCAGGCATGTTATGTAATAATAAT
>JAVQJW010325689.1:0-13043 GCA_036025195.1 Hypseleotris klunzingeri
ACAGTGAAACATGAATAAATATTGCTAGCTGTGTAATCAGAATGGCTCCTAAACCAAAGCCAGTATTTAAAAGCAAATTTTGTCTGTTCCTGTAAATACATTTATACATAGTAGTTAAATGGAAAGGTAGTTTGTCATAATTACAAATATTGTCTTTTGGAGGTTGCTGTCACAATTTTACCAAAACGTGGAAACAGAAGAAAAACATTATTGTGGGAATCTAGTCTGTGCAAAAATTAAAATTAATAAAGACGACTAGATATGGTATTTTATATTTGGTCCGGATATTTAGGCTAATTTAAGGGTAAAATTTCAATAAATTGAGAAAATGACATAATCTCAAACCATGTGAGGGCTCTGTCATTCAAACACTTTCATGAAATCTCTTCTTCACACAAAGCAGTAGATTTTTTCATCAAACGTGTGTAATGCCAGCTAAACAAGAGATCTAACTAATCAAGTCGGAGGTGTTGTCTGGTTAGGGTCTGATCCAGCCCGGTAATAGAGTGCCAAGAATCAGTGGATTTCCATGACAAAGATGACAAAGACCTGCTCTGATCCTCAAAGACAGACCAGATAGGATAGTGGTAATCCTCAGGGGCACAGATGTCAACATGCTGGGTTTCTATCAGCTTCACACAGCATTTTATCAGGCTACATCAGTGTGTAAGTGGGGCTTCTATCATTTTTTGGGTTTGGAATATCCTTTATAATATGAGTTAGAGGTGAAGCAACAAGGTAAGCTAGTAAAGTAAACTTGGTATGTTTAGGGTGCACAATAATAATGCAATGCAAGTATTTCAAATTGTACCATGATAGACCAGCAATATAGCAAAGTTAGCATGGTTAGCAAAGTTAAAAGTTAAAAAACTGTGCCAATACTTATTGACCTTTTTATTAAGTACACTTTTTATTGCTTATTTATGAATGTTATAACACACAAGCATCTCCAGAGCCCACAGAAGCTGGTCAGGAAAAAAATCCAGGGAGTGATAGTTTGGTGGTGAAAAATAGTTTAGACAGAATGTTCACACTGGTTTAAGTTAAGGCAACAGCAACTCAGCTCATTACAGTCTGGGTCTGCAGAATGCTATCTCTTAACAAACCTTCAAGCAGCAGAAGAGCAATTTATTAGGTATTGAGTCTACCTAATAAAGTGGCCCAACAGTGTAGCCTATATTTTGACTTTTATGAACTCTATATTTGGGATCCGGTCAAATTTTTCCCTTGAATGCCTATGTCCCAGAGCACAGGCCGGTCTGAAGCACTTTGGCTCCCTGGACACACGGCTAAATTGCGCTGCTCTGTATAAAGTGATGACAAGCTGTAAAAGCCAAATAATACAAAATGAGACCGAGAGACATGAGTGGGAGAGAGTAGAGAAGAAAGCAAGAGCGAGAGATGACAGATAGACAGAGGCTGAGGTCTGCTTTTATTGGACTGTTTCTGGAAGCAACAAATGTTCCTCCAAGTTTACAGGGGGAAAATGTTCCCACAAAGAATTTTACAGGGTTTAGCAGTGTAGAGGAAGAGAGTACAGAGCTAACATCAAGTGGATTTCCATATTAGCATAGCCCTGTTAGCTTGCGCGCTAAAAACAAAGGAAATGCGTAATAGACTAGTATAATGAGTCACTGAGGAGTTATCTGTCGCCACAACAATACATTAAATAAATCCAGGTCAGAGCTAAGGTTAACAGTGAGCTTTAGAAGGTAGCCAGACTCTGTTAAGCCTGGCTGTTGGGAATGTCACTTGGTTTACGATGTTTACAAAGGTTAGACTATATAGTTTATGGTATGTTTTTGTGAGCAGTTGAAGCATCCGCCATACAACTCAACTACAATAAGGTACTCAAAAAATCTGTTATTGCAAGAATGGTATATTACTGCATTATTAAAGCATTTGGATTTTTTTAATACCTAAAAGTCTATGTTTACAAATGTTCTGTGTAACTATGGGCCTTATGTGGGGTACACCTGGTATTAAATGGCCATTTAGTCCCAGGGCTGTCACCAACTATTGACTGATTCTTTAACTATTATCAATTTAGAGTCCCCAAATTTACATATTTTGTTATTTTACTTATAAGGATACTGATTCTTCTTGCAATCTACCATATGTCAAAACCTCTTTTTATTTGATTTCTCTAGTTACAAAATAACCACCAGTAGGGTCAGGGGGCACATTTGTTTTTCCCTCTGTCCCAGTCTGCAGATCCCTTATTCCTCCTGTGGGGACTTCCTGGGGGACAGGTGTGCCACTCTATTCAGAGCTCCCTGGCACTATGGGACAGGTGTGGGGTGAAGTGGCCTCAGAGCGACCTCCTTCATCTGGATGGTGGGGGTAGTTTGGGACTGTCCTTTATCCACCAACCACCTGCATTTTAGAACAGGGGGAATTTAAAGGCCAGTTTCATAAAAGTTTGGAAGCTAGATGTGTTGTGTTTTTTAAAGGAGAACCATGCAGATTTTTAGCTATTTGGTGGAATTTTTCTTTCTATAGAGTTTCCCCAAGAGTTTTATGGGAAACAATACTGGATGTATAAAATATAGATTTTAGTGTAATGCTAAATACAAGTTCAACCTCAGTACATTAAGTTTGCATCCATTTTTCATGTGTTTTATCTTTGAGCTCTTCGCATTGAATAGCAGTTTCATGCAAGACCTATGATCCAACCTTCCAGGGGGAGTGTAGTGATTTTTGCAGGAAAAGACAGCTTCATTCACCCCACAATTTAGCCATTACACTGACTCTTGAAGCTGCAGAGTTAGTTATATATAGTAAGTTATAAAAAAGTTGGTTCCACTTTAAGCATCCTGAGTCAACTTCTTCTTTCTCATGTAAATACTAAAGTTTATCATTTTAAAACCATTGCTACTTTACAGAATTTCTTTACACTTGCCTTCATGAACATCGATGTACATTAAAGAGGTCTGGATGTAGTTCAGAAAGTTAAAAGAACAGGGGACACATGCTTGAGAGTCACACAGCTCCTATAGTGAATAACAGAGTCAGATTGAGGCAGACAGACATGTGATACAGCACAGCCCACCAGTTCTCTTTGTTCGTCCCCTCCAACCATTGACAGACGGGACAATAGCACCGGGCAGTTCTCCTTCTGTTCCCCTGGCCCCTCCTGCCTCTGCCTTTCTCTGAGTTGCCCCATCTCCTGCTCCGGGACCCCATTCATCTCCAACTTTGAACACAGTGGAAGTTTGGAATAAAGGCAACACAAGCTCATCACCATGTATTTCAGTAAAGTCCACACTCGGGTGAACACTCGTGCAGCAAAGACATTCAAGAAGTGCTTCAGTTAAAATGTAAGGTTTACACGTGCTTGATTGTGGAAATAAAAAACTGTAGTCCAAGTGTTTGCAAAGGGGAAGCACAGGAAAAATATTTAAAGTTGTCTGCCAGGTTTTGTTTTGGCCATGATACAATTCTTTTGACATAAGAAAAAAAGCAACCTTTGTAAGCTCTTTTGTGTGTCACCCCCATACTAACAAACTATATGTCATAGGATTTTCACAAGTTTGCCACAAGTGCTTGCAAATCTAAAATGCCCACACATGCACGCCTTTAGTTCATCTAGACATTTGACAGACAAAAGCTTTGTATGGTTGTAAATTCACATATTTTGCAAAAAATCCAGCATGTTATGGAAAGTAAGAGGTAGCATACAAAAGATGCCCTGCCCTCTTTCTTGAAAGTAAATATGCAATTGCATAATCAAAAAAACACATTTTGCTACTGTACTTTTAATTGTTCATTACTGTCTTAAGCTTGTCGAATACCATGTTTTCGTTTAACAAAAATGTCAGTTGCTAATACCTTTACTCTTGTTTTTCCCACTTCTTATTCTGATATGCCTTCCCTGAACTCTTCACCTCACGGTTGCACTTTTGACTACTTGCTTCCATGCTCCGATCGCACAAAGCCTCATTCACACACTGATCCACCTGCTCCGTATCCAAACACACACCCCAAATATTAGTGCGTAACCTTAGAGCAGATCTGACAGATTTAAGGCGGCCTACAAGTGCAAATGCTGTGACAAAATGGCCCCTTTTTACACAATGATCTATATAGCTATATAAAAATACCATTGGAAGTTAAGGTATGGATGTGGGCCTCTTTCCCCGCTAACACTCCTGAGACCAATCCATTGTCCAGCCAGCATCCTCTTTGTGTGTAACAGGATGTCTCGGACAACTCTGAAAAGCAACTTTACCTCCCTCCACACCCTGCACACCCATTCCTGTACATTGTTTCCTAGTGCCAAGTATGGGAGTATCGCAGAGGACTTGGAGAAACAAAGAATCGCAGTAAATAGGTGAGCATAAAAAAATAGGAAGAAGCGCACATGGGAGATATTGTGTGGTTGAATCTGAGAGTTAGAATGGGAGGCAAGAGGGCTGATGCAGAACAAATGACAAAAGAAGGAAAAAGAGGAGAGGAGAGATAGGGGATAATGGATGATAATGTGAGAAACAGGAGCCTTTACATGGGATTATCTGATCTGACTAAGCTCTACACAGATAAACACAGAAAACACAGGGTTTAAACAGCCCCAAAACAGACAGATACTGATGTCAATCTCTTAGGCATACTTGGACAAATATCAGGTTTTTACATCCAACACTATATCCTACCCACTAAAGTGTGCCATGTCAGGCTGTACCCCACCCAAGGCCCATAGTTGCTGAGATAATCTTAAGTCATCCACAAACCCCAAACTGGAATAAGCTCAAGATAAATTAATATTAACCAAATGAATGCCCTGGTTGTTTGTGGAAGGGAGGAAGACAAGAGAATGATTTGAACAGCAGTACTGATGGCTGGGAGCTGTCATTTGTCATTGCTTTTAATACCATTTCTTTTATAGCATTACTATATAGCCCTCTCTCTTTCACTCCCTTCTCGTTAAATAAAGCTTAGCTAATCAATGGAGATCACGAAGTCTTGACCGAGCAACAAGTCTCAGGTTCACAGCTCGTTGATTAGAGGAGATGACAGATTCCAATTTTTTTTTAGGTCACACAAATATCTGGGCTGAGCTGACAGCAGGGAGCATTTTAGGATACATGCCTCAGAGGCAGGCTAAAATAAGGACAGCATAATTTTACCATGAGAACATTTCTACATGTGTGTGTCAACATTGGTTTAGTATTGAGAGATCTTGAACCCTACAGTTCCGATTTTAAACAGAATAAAACTGTATATGTGTAAAATGGAATTTAAAAAACATATTTTATGGTTTCAGCAATATTATGGAATCACCTCCATGTATGCATTTTCTTGACATTCAAATATCGTTGACGTTGAACTAGATTGATGTTGGTCCTTCTACAATGAATAATAATTAATTAATTTACCAATTCATGCCCTGTAGCATTATATTTGAGCCATTAATCGTGATAAGTTTTAAACTAAATTTGGGACAGTGATCCAGACTAGTGTACATTTATACTATGCAAATTACAAACGTTGAATAAAGGATGCCTTAATGATTCTCCATATTGTGTCCAACCAAACATTATTATGGCCTACCCAACTAAATGCCACAGTCTGTGTATTGAGAAGCAGTATCAATAACCACTCCACAAAAAATATTTTGAATTTAGGGTTAGTTTTTCATTTTTTTAAGGCTTTTGGAGTTGCAGATCACTTTATTGTAGGCTACATTGTGTGGAATGTCCATGTGTGTGGGCCCTCTCTCTTAATCCATACATAATGAACAATGTATATGATATTGTTCTGTGTGATGACAGAGCCTTTCTCTACATTTCACAAACTGACATTTTCTTGTCCTCATGGTTTACCTCCCATAAGGTCACCATGTCCAGCTCCCCTGTACAGTTCCAGCTCTGGTACATGCTGACAGCCCCAATCAGGTGGTCCGCTGGCAGACATCTGAAAAATGTACCTGTGTAATTATGGGTGCTCTTGTAAATACACACATAAGATGGAAAAAAATCTAATTCCAGAGTTGAAACGTGTGGTTAAGATTTCAACACCAACCACCCAGACCAAACATAGACAGTGTTGATACAAATGCATGCAAATTTGGCCAAATGTACAAGGACTCATCAGCTATGTGTTTCTAAAACCATGTCTATGCAATGTATTTGTGTTGTATTCCAGAAATTTGCAGGCATCTAAGCGTCCAAATTGTGGTTCAGGTAACACTGGTAGTTTTCATCTGATTTACACTGCAGCACAGACACAGAGCAGGCATTCCGGGCACTACATTTAACTGCCTGTACCACTGATCAATATTGAACATCGTTATGGCATATTGCATATTTCTAAACCCATTGCCCAAGTTTCTATGTTGTTGTTTGGAAGTGAATGATTAGAGTTTGGCTGAAGCAGTTTCTATTGTTTTAATGTATAGTAACACAAAGCATTTTTAGAATTATGTAATGTGTTTTCCTATTTATATTCCTATATAGTTACGAGTTTTTTATAACTTGTATAATCTTTGTATGTTTAAAGCATCTTTTATACTGTATATGATCTGAGATGATTGTAAAGTAACTTTTCTTATTGTGATGGACCCCAGGAAGACTATTGCTAGCCTGGTTGCAACTAATGGGGATCCATATTAAACAAACAAACAAATTAGGGGTGAAAGGAGTTTTCACATAATGCATTTTTACCTGTACCTGGCTCTACTACACTATACGGTATTCCCTCTAATTGAAACTTTGAGAGCTTTAAGTGACGTAATGTCCAGTCTTTCAACAACTGTCTTACAGGGATGAGCCATAGTGTCAATTGTCACCAAACAAGTGAAGGGATGGCAGGGCAGCGGAAACAAGTGCATGTGTACGGGTGTTTTGGAGAGCTGTAGTGAATGTGACTGAAACAGAGACTGAAGATATCATATACTTGCTTTCAGGAAGAGCCTTTGTCCCTGGGGAAGGTTTATATTGTGAGCCATGGCACAATAACAGAATAGGATACATCCCAGCGGAAGTCTTCTTGTCAGTGTGTGTATCCAAGAGCGGGTTAGTGTACAGTGCTTTGTTTGCAAGTCACCTATAGATTTTTTTTCATATTCTCAAGGTATGAATGGATACTGGGGCCTTCTCTGGAAAACAGTTGTTCAAGTAGTCCTGGCTTGGGCAATATGCAGAAATGATTAGCTATTTTTGCCTATATTTTTAAAGTGTAATTGTACTTTCTCAAAGCGCTTTTCTATTCAGTCTTTTATTCACTCCAAAGTCACACACATTTGGTGGTAAGGTATCTCTATAGCCACAGCTGCCCTGGAGCAAACTTAGAGGATGCAACCTTATCTTGCCAAGAACCTCTACCAAATACCAAAATAATCTATTCTACACACAAGCATTCCACAACAGTCTTTCGCTAATAAATACTACATCTATTTTACAAGTGTGTATATTTCATTGTCACATAACCTCATTGTATTGCACCATCCAACACACAAGAAAGTGACATAGCAAGCAACAGAGGCAGGATCAGAGTCAGAATGTACTGTTATAAAAAGGAAGGAAGGGGAACAGCAGGGGTAGCCATGGAGACAAAACATTAAATAAAACAGTTCTGCAAAAGTGGAGCACAATGAATTGTTGTTGCTTATAACAAAAACAGAATTCATCCATTGGCCCACTGAGTAAAAAAAGTAGCAAAAACAACCAAGTTTATGCAACAACACAATTCTAATGTGTAAGTATTTTACTCACTGCATGTGTAAACTGTATTAAAAACAATTACCATCACATCACATCTTTGGCATGTTGACCGTATAAAAGCTTCAAAGAGCTGTTTAAATTAGAACTGTTGTTTTTCAGTCAAACAGGGCCCCCATAGTATGAATATGCTCGAGAGCTTTGAGGTATGCTAAGTCTCCTCAATGCTAACAATGGGCCTGGAGGAGCAGCAAGACGTTTTAATTGCCCAAGGCACTCAGTGTACGCTCCAACACTTTAGACTGCCATATCTACCATTTCAGTACGATTCTCTTCTCTTTCTGGTCGCCCCTTTCTAATTCTTTGGCTTTTAGGCCTTTATCCTATTCAAGCTTTCCCTGTGAAACCTGCTAACTAATTCAACTGCAGACAAATTGCCAATCAGACGTGGACAAAGAGAAGAAAAAAGAGACTGGTCTTCAATGGGGGAGATCGCTGTTTTACTAAACTCTACTTCACAGGATATGGGGGGGTGCTTGCAGTTTTAGGCCTATTTGCGGGTGCCAGTGGGGGTGCGTGTATGGGTGCATGTTTGTTCATTAGGGAGTTGTGTGTCGCCGTCACCCCCTCCCACCAGGGTTCACCACGTCCTGTATGCAAAGGTTAACGACCCTACCGTCCAATCACATTCTCATGTCGGGGCCCCGTCGCCAACAGCAACAGGTGGTCCGGCCCAATTGGTGTCCTGCAGAGCGGAAAAGTAGAAATAGAAAGAGATGGGAGGATGAAGGATGGAGATTGGGTGAATGCATGGTGAAGGAACACAGAGATTAATGTAGAATATTTACTTGGTGGTTTGTCATCCGCCATATTGCCTCATTCCATAAAATGAATAGCAAACTTATTCTTGTCAATACTGAACATTTGCCTTTAAAATATGGTACTTTGGGAAACGTATTTAAGTTATTTCTGTTTTTCTGTATTTCTGTAACTTGATTTAGTTCAACTTATAAATACTCATATTGTGTAGTTACCAGTTTGGTTCTGGTCCAGTCTTGGCCTCAAATTTGATGTGTGGATGTTCCAAAACCAGGTCTAGCTTCAAAACCTAACCCTAACCCTTAAAGTTGCAAAGAAGTAGCCATCTTATGTGATTTCTTCTCTAGCCCAATTGGGTTTTTATTGTCATAAAACAGTAGTTTTCAATCTTCCTCAGCCCATTATAAATTAGTTCTGGCCAAAACCTTTGTACCATTTTCAGAATTTGGGTTGCAGAAGGAGATGTGAATGGGAGGATGAAGAATGGAGACAGGTTGGACAGAGTGAAAGATTCATCTAAATTATTTACTTCACAGAAAACAAACTCACTAATCCAAAACCATGGCCATAAACTCGATTTCTTCCATATTAGGTTATTGTTATACAAGGATCTTCTGATTTATGACCTATTAAATTAGATCACTACTATTGTCCAGCTCAAATGTCTCGTCCAGACAACAGCCCAAATGCGTCATGTTTTATTGTCTGACTATTACCGGCTAATGGTTTGTGATGCATTGCCTGTCCAGAATGTCCCATCTACTAAACAGTGATTGAATTTGAAATGCCAAGAAAGCACTCAAAATAGTTAAACAGAGATTTTCCAGCTCAGATTGTCTCGTTTGGCAGACATACGTTATGTCAAAAGTTGAGATAAAATAATTTGTCTGATGTCCAATAATGTTCCAATGCATTCAGCTGGTATGACATACTCATCAAATCAATAAAGACATGAATTATATTACATACAAATAGTCACAGAACTGCAAATAATTAATATTAAGTTTAGTAACAATGAATTCAAATGTAAATAGTCTACTTTTGCAGCCTCCTTGGAATTTCTTCTGGAAGGGAATTTGTTCATATCACACAGTGGTGGTAAGCCACACCTGTAGCCAAGAGCCAAGAGTCATAGCAGCCACATAGTCTGACCAGTAAAATTTTTTTTTATTTTATTTATTTATTTATTTGACAGGGACAATGCAAATAAACATAGTTCCAATACAGAGGTTGCAAATGATGTTCTGCATATAGAGTATAGCTAAAGCTAATTCTCGACTCCAGTCCCTGGTTGGGCTTTTCTACCAATTATAATTTAAATAACACAATCTAGTTCATTCTTAAAATACTAACATGATCAAAAATATAAAACATTAATATCTTGCAGTATAAATAAATCTATATATTTACACCAAATCATCATATAAATCACATCTCAAAAATGAGAGCAGTTCTGGTTTGTCTTTAACCATTTCTTCACACCAACTCGTTCATTCAGGTAAAGTGGGTGCCTAAGGACACAACAACGGGTATCAAACCAACAACCCTCGGGTTAGTGAACTGTTTTAACACAATCAAAATTCTACAAAGATTTTCGGAGGTTTTAAAACACACACATTAATACACATTTAAACTGACAACCGTGAGAGAGGTACAAATTTAACAGCTCTATAACAGCAGTTACTGACCATGGTTTCTTTGTTATCTCCCTCTAAACCCCAGTCTCTTTTATACCGGCAATTAAGCAGTTAACAGAGTCCTAAAGGGCAGAGAGAGAGAGACAAAAGCAGAAAGGCGGCATTAGTCTGGGCCCACTGCCTCTGTCTTGTTAGACACAGAGCCACTCAGGGTTCAGTGCTTGTGTGATCATTAACTCCAGCAGCCAGACACACAGTAAAACCTGGCACCCCTGCTCTTCTCATGTGTACTCATTCACTTTTATAGACACTGTCATATTGCCCTACCCTTGCCTTGTATTTGTTCTGCAGGTGAGCTGATGTCTGCCCGAGCTTCATTCTTAAACAGTGACCAAAAGGTGTACAGTTCATATCCGCATCAGGTTTCTGCTCTCCTCTTCCCATGCAAGCACAAGAGTGCTATAGGAGGAGACAGGGCTAAGGTATCACCAATACTAGAGTAGTATTGTGTCGAGCAGAACACATGTCCGAAGGGGAGCAGATGTGATTTGACATGGTTCTAAGTTACATATGAATACAGAGACACAACAAGGAAGTGGCAAAAAAAACGTACTCCCATATACAGAGCTTAGACGTGTAACTAGATACCTGTAGTAAAGAGAAAAGAAGTAGGAAATAACCACAATAACAAACTGTGTTACAACATTTTTTTTCTCAGGTATATTTTTACCTGATCCAGAAAATATTGTTTCTTATTGGTAAAATTAAATAAAAAAAAACTTTAATGAAACTAGAGCATTGTGCTCAATTTTAGTATGTTTATTCTCTAAATACAACAACATTAAAACATGCACCAGGCATTACTGTTACTCACTTTTTACTTGAGTAATAATATTTAATGTTATGTTTACTACCAGAGTAAAAGTAATGACTACTAGCAATACATACAGAAAATGAGATCTTCAACATGAATTTAAAAACACTAAGGAAACAAAGATAGGAGAGAGAGAGGAAGGAAAGAGAGGTTTGGGTCTGTTTCCTAAATGTGATTAAGGAGGAAACCAGGCAGACTACATGTAGACCCATAGACCTGCTCCCACCATTAACCCCTATGAACTGAGTATGTCTTTGTGTTGGCAATACAGCAAATAATAGACACAGGGACATAAGTTCACTTGAAAATAACATTATTAAAAAAGCATATTATTCAGCAGCAAAAAATATGACTATTTCAATCTCTGTTTTCATCAGCACCATCACTCTCCTACATCACCACCTCAGTACCAGAACCATCTCTCTCTTTATATTCACCTTCCATTTGACTCCAGATACAAACACTTCATTTAACAGTCTATTGTTTGTAAAAGGTCAATCTTCAAAACAGTTCTCAGCCAGTTTCAGCTCCATACTCCCCCATCATCATGATTCGCTCAGTTTTCTTCTAAAATAATGAGCCGGCTTACACAAGGCCTTAAATGGTCATGACATCACACATTTATCTTGTGGGTCTTTTCTGTTTTAGCAGCTCGGGCCAAGAATACATCTAGGCGCTGTCATAAATGTAGTTTGAAAAACACAGGTCCAGACGCACTCGCACACAGTCTATCACTATTATTCACTACTGTCCAAACAAACATCCCTCACACAGAGAAGGTCACATGGGCCGCTGCCAGGTTTAAGCCTGTTCTGTATGAAGTGGAATTTTGAGAAAAAGATCTCAAAGAAGTGACACCACTAACTGACCCACTGGAAATACTATCTTTTGTTTATGCTAATTTTGTTCTGTATTTTATATAAATACTTCAGAGTTTTAGATTTGATGTAGGCAGCACTCAATCACAATTAGGGTTAAGCCACTTAAGCTATTCTAGTGGTAGCATATTTTGTATTGTTTTATTTTCCGATTTGGTGTGTCTTCTGTTTTCTGATGTCTATGCCATTTAGTCTGCATCATTTTGTTCGGGCTGATAAATTATACATTTGCAATAGTTACATAATAACAAAGGTTAGCCAGGCTGGTTTAAAAACATGTTTTGTTTATGTTAATGTCAAACAAATTCTAAACTTTTTGATGAGACCAGAGGGGGCTTTCCTCAAATTTTGCTCAATGAGAACTCAGGAAACCAAGCCTTTCCGTTACACACACCCAACAGGAAAATACACTGATGAATTCCTACAATCATTTTACACAATGACCATGTGCCTGCTTTAACTATACCCTTAATCCATAATGATCACCATATGTGCCATTTTCTGCACATTCTTGCACTTTCTAATTAATTTGTAAGAAAATGCAGTAAAACCAGTGATTAGTTTGCAGTTTGAGAGTGTGAGTTTGCCATGCGTGAGCTTGTAAAAAGATGTGTGATAGCGCGTGTAAGGCTTGTGTGTGTATTTGGAGTGTCGGGGGGAAATGGGCTAATTTGTCTGTGTATCCTGACCATGTTCATACAGCCTGCTGCCGCTGCCCTAATGAGGAACACATTTTGGAGCTCTATATTACTTCCACATGGACAGGAGCGCTGGTGCAGGGAGGAGTTGGGGCTGGGTTTAAAGGCAATACAAATAGGCCTTATTCACATACGCTGTTCTTTTTAACCTCTGGCAATTGTACTTGATCTTTACAAGAAAAGTTGTAGAGGAGATTAATCTAAAAAAAGTGTGGGATTAAAAAGGACTGCTGCGGAGATACAGAACAAGACAAAACATGGAGGAGAAAGCCAACATGTTGATTAAGTTTGGTTATTAATTATATCGGCGAAACGCGAGAATCGCGTTCGGCGATATTATGGTTTCATGTCCGTCATGTTTGTCCGCAGATTGGTCGTGTGACCGCGATAACTCAAAAACGAAATGCCGGATCACTTTGAAACTTTGCAGATACGTAGACCCTATAAGGACGCCGAACTGTATCGATTTGGGTACATCT
>JAVQJW010325788.1:0-14296 GCA_036025195.1 Hypseleotris klunzingeri
TGTTGCACTTGCAATGACAAATAAAGCTTCTGATTCTGAAGAGTGTGAACCTCATACTTTGATCTTCTGATTGCATTGAGTGTAGCGTAGTCTATAACACTGTTTTATTTAACATAGGCAAAAGTTCTACTGCATCTAAAACTACAACTATACATAACACTTTTAGTACACATAAGGAAAATATTACTTATTTACAAATTAAAATATAACTTACTTAAATTATTTTAAGTGGCCTTAGGCCAACACGTGCTTTGTCATTTTGTCAAACTACAAATAATTTCTCAAGTACGTTTTTATTGCATAACTTTTTTAGAGATCTAAATATTGTATTTGTTGCGAGTTTAGCGACTGATGTGAATCAGAGGTAAGTGTGTAGTGTCAGTCCCAGCTGCTGAGGGGAGAGCCATTCTTACCAAACCCTCTCAGTTGGGGTTAGACAACACGTGCTACGCCCACTTCCTGTGCTCAGCATCCTGTCACCACGGAGATGGCCAGGAGAAGGGGCTAGTGCTGGAAGCTGATTGGTCCGCGGGCTCGTCTATATTTTAGGCAGGCTCTTTGTTTCAGGACGTGGGTCTGTGGTGTGGCATGTGGGGGCATTGATGAGTCAGTCAAAGATGGAACGGTACGCTGTTGTTGATAAAAGGCCCAAAGTGAGTTAGAGCCATAGGTCTGAAAGAGAGAAGAATCCTTTGTCTGAGAATAAACAGCAAGGCAAGACTCCTTTATATTTATTTATATACAGTATACTGTATATGATGGTTTGCATGAACTATGTGACTCAGTGTGTCTGTGGAGTTTGAGGAGAGAACTTATCCCAGTGTCCTCTGTTCTCAGTGTGTCCGATGGGCGGCAGCAGTAGCAGGTTGTTCGGGACGTTGGCCCAACCGGACCTGTTTTCAGAGGAGGCCCAGGAGCAGGAGGGCCTTGAGCAAGAAGGTCCTGATCAGGAGGAGCCGGAGTTAGACCCGGATGAGCTGCTGAGGGAGTGTGAGAGAAGGCTGCAGAAGAGGCCTGCTCGCCCCCACAGGGACCTGGTTTACCTCTGTGGTGCTAGCTGCCAGCAGGACGCCCCCCCCATACGGATCATGCAGTGGAACATTCTGGCACAAGGTAAAGATTGTTTTGATCTAATTCTGTCTGTATGTGTAGGTTTCTTGAAATTCTCATGGATTACCAGTCAAAATTAGTAGTAGTCCTACAGTATTAAATAATAATGCATGTTGTGTTGCAGCTTTAGGTGAGGGGAAGGATGGTTTCATACGCTGCCCCCTGGAGGCTCTAGAGTGGCAGGAGAGGAAGTACCTCATCCTAGAAGAGATACTGACCTACCGGCCTGACATCGTGTGTCTACAGGAGGTGGACCACTACTATGACACCTTGGGGCCTATCATGTCCAGGCTGGGTTATCGAGGCAGCTTCCTGGCCAAGCCCCGGTCTCCCTGCCTGGACGTAGAACAGAACAATGGGCCGGATGGTTGTGCCCTCTTCTACCGTGAGTCCCGCTTCTCCCTGCGGGCCACATCGCATCTGCGGCTGTCAGCCATGATGCTCCCCACCAACCAGGTGGCCATAGTGCAGACGCTAGTCTGTTGTGTCACGGGCAGAGAGCTGTGTGTGGCGGTGACTCACCTGAAGGCGCGCAGTGGCTGGGAGCGTCTGCGCAGTGCTCAGGGAGCAGACCTGCTGCAGAAGCTGCACAGTATCACCTCCCGCTCACCTGGACCCCTTCCTCTGGTGGTCTGTGGAGACTTCAACGCCGAACCCACGGAGGACGTGTATCACCGCTTCAGCTCCTCTCCTCTTGGCCTGGACTCGGCCTACACACTGCTGAGCCAGGACGGCCACACAGAGCCTGCCTACACCACCTGGAAGATCCGGCCCTGCGGAGAGAGTCGGGGCACGCTGGACTACATCTGGTACTCCCGGGACGGCCTGAGCGTCAGGAGTGTGCTGGACATTCCCACTGAGGAACAGATCGGACCAGACCGCCTGCCCTCCTTCCACTACCCCTCGGACCACCTCTCCCTGCTCTGTGACATTAGCTTTACAGAGGAGTCCCGCAACCTGCTGTAGGCCCTTCACCAATCAGGACAGGACAACTGATCATGTGACTTAAGTCTTTTCTGGAAAAATGACTGGTGTAATAAAATGAAAAACACATCAGGGGCTAGTGTATTTATTCAGATCATGAGGTCAGAGTCTTTGGCCTCACATGCCCTGTACTGTACATTTATGCTGGCCACATGCCTGTCATATGTTAAACAAGTGCTGGTACTGTAGGGTTCTGGACTGAGGATCCATGCTGGTCACGTCTGTTGTATGTATACATAAAAAGTGCACATCTAATAATGACTTAAGAGTGCCTTTGGGGCCAGCCAGTGTGCTATTGTTCAGCCACAGGCTATTTATTGCTAAATACGCACATAAATTATATCTTGATTTAATTTAATTCTTTTATCATAAAAGTTTTCTAACCTACTTTTCTATTTCCTATGTTTATGTGTTGGACACATTCTGGTTTATTGTTTACATTTGTGATCTAAATAAATATTTTAAAACTTTGTTAACCACTTATCTCAACCATTGTATATATTTTTTATGGTCTACATTTATATTGTAAGTCCAAGAACTTCATCACAGGCTCTTAGTTTAGAAATGAAAAACATCTGATTCTCAATGGCCTGTCAGTCAATATTAATGTCAGCGTTTCTCCAACGGTGGTCCGCGACAGACCCTGTGAAAAGTGGTCTGTGGGAAGCAACAACATTTTTAGTGTTTCTCAATTCACGATTCAAGGATTGGGGCTTAGGTGGTAGGGGATGTGTTTTCTAAAACTAAGTGGTCCTTGGTTTGAAAAAGTTTGAGAAATTGGTCTATGTGGACATGTAAGCTCTTCATCCTCATGACCAAATCCATATGCTAAACATTTATTATACATGTATACCAGAACTAACCAGATCTAAATTGAACTAAACCAGTCTTTGAACTGCAGAAATTTACTAAAAAACATAACATAGTATAGAGAACCTCTATATTAACCCATTTTAATTGTTGGACCCTAGAAAGTTTGAATGACTGAAATGGTCCCCTTGCAATTTTAGTTGGGGACCCTTGATGTATATTTTGTCCTTTTCCTTCCAACTTTATTTTTAGTCTTCAAAAGAAACTTATTTAACTGTGGGGGATCTAATGCAGCATTTCTTCACACAAATATGTATACCCAGTGGAGGTGTTTATGATCACACTGGGCACAGTACTTTTATATAAAATGCCTTTCTCTATCAGCAAAATAATAGTTAATAGTTAATAAAAAGGTTGGCAAGTCTGGCTCAGCTGGTTGTACTGTGGTAGCCAGGCTGTTTCTCCCTCATATGTCTCAATCCAATTAAGAGTAAAAAGACAAAAGTGTTTTTATAAGTTCATCGACATTGTGAGTAAGTGCCTATTTGCTTTAATAGCAACATAAGATTTTCATGAAACATAATGCTTGGGAGGATATTCTAAGCTTCTCTGCTTCTGACCCACCACCAGCAAGTATCACATCACAAACCATTGTTCACATTTGTTATGTTTTTTTATAATACATATATTTCCAGTAAAATCTACTTCAATACACTGATAGTACAAGAAAATAGCATATTATATTTTGAATGTGGAGCACAGTTGCTGTCAGTCCCTTTTTAACAGTAAAAAAGATGTGGGCTGGTGGACAGTGCAGTGGGTAACAGAGGAAACAAACTAACTTTATACTACATCAGATACATGTGGTGAGTATCAAAATGCTTTGTACAATTGTGTTTTTTAACAAAGTCCCATCAAGCGTTTATATTAGGGTTGATTACAAAAGGAGATATGTACAAGCTAAGGCTGTGTGGACAGTCCATGTCTGTGAGACTACAGTCTTTCCCCTCCAGCGTGCCCCTACTCTCAGGACACTGGAGTCTCTGCTGAGGGTCCTTCTGCGGACTCTGTGTGTGCCACAGGGGCCTGAGCGGACGGTTGCGCATGGGAAATCTGCACTGAGAGCTGGGGGAGCGCCTGGGCTACTGCAGCTGGCTTGGCCAGGATGAGCTGTGGAGGCGGCCGGCCCGGGGCAATCTGCACGGTGGTCGCTTTGGGCTGTGTGCTCAGAGGTTTGGCCTGCACCAGTTGCGCAAGAGGACTGGACGGGCTGGCCTGCATCAGCGTGGTCAGCTGACTGGCCGGGATGGTAATGATAGTAATTTTGTCCCCTGCTTTAGAGGCGGAGGGAATCATCGTGGGCAGGGCCTGGATTACAAGTTTGGGGCTGGCATTAGCGTTCCCCACAGTCACTGGGACCCCTGTGGTTGTGGTAAGATAGGACGATGAGTTGAGCGTCACCTGACCTAGGGAGTTGGTCATGACCAGTGGCATGGCTCTGATGGGCCTAGTAAAAGAAAAACATATACTATGTATAAACATGTTACACATAAAGACTTCTTTACATGTGCGGAGGGTTCATACCTGGCAGCAGTGTTGGCGGGGATGACAGTCACGTAGGTCTGCTGCGGCTGAGGGCTAGTGGTCAGGGTGCCAGCACTCTGCTGGTGAGCCAAATGCTCAGCAGCCTCAGCGTCCTCTGCCTCGCAGCCCTCTTCTTCGTCGATAACACGGATGTTCTTGGGCATGTCTTTAAACTGGTAGGCTAGTCGCTGGCCCTCCACTTTTGCTAGAATGCCACGCTGGTAGTAGTACCTACACAGAGTTTGAAGTGGTTAAATAGAGGTATAAATGGTGTAGTGCAGTGACAGCTGGGAAAAGGCTCACCTCAGTGCTCGACCCATGGTCTCATAGTTCATGTCAGGTTTGTTTTTGTGTTTACCCCATAGTCTGGACACAGCTTTAGAGTCAACCAGTTTGAAGATGCCTTTGTCACGCTGCATCCACTTGATGTACCTGGGACAGGTGTTCTTGTCCTGCAGCAGCTCCAGCAGGAACTCCCAAAGGTATGTTGTGTTACCTGGGCAGACAAACACAGTAAGGATCTGGGATAGAGGTCGACCGATTTATCGGTCAAGATAAATATATAGCATAGATATAAATATATATATAAATATATATATATAAATATATAGCAAGATTTAACAACAGTCCTGGGAGATAAAGGGGTTTCCTCTACATGTAAAAATATATATTAGAGTTGTTCTCTCTTTCTGCCGTCTCTTTCTACCCCATGTGTACGCACTCTCTCTCTCCCCTCAAGAGCACAGTGCAGGAAGACCAGAGCAGACCACTGCAGCGCTCCTCTACTTCTGCACTCTTTTAAAACGTTACAGACATCCCTGTGTTGAGTTTGAGTCTGTGAAATAATCAGTAGGTTCTGGACTGCTTGAAAGGCTATGGGTCGTTAGCGCTATTTTCGCCAAATTAATTATGCAAACCGTGCGCACGTCGTCGCCGGGTCGTTCATTACATATGCATAAACTTTACATAACTTTAGTTTGAGCTCAAACGCAGAATATTCTCTGTAAATCTGCACATGTGTCAGATCTGTGAATATAGGAGCAATATAAGCTAACCTGAAGCTACAAACAATACAGGGTTGCCAGGACAGTGAAAAAACAGCCCAGTGCAAACTCATGATATGCCCTAAAATCTAATGCTTTAGGAAAACAGCACTGCAATCAGTGATCTCTAAAACAACAGAATAAATATAGGAAATAGCCAAAGATTCAAAACTGCACCCTATTAAACCAGACCACCTTTCCAAGAGATGGGATTTATGTGTGCTTGCCCACCACCAGAGTTTCAAAAAATCAAAGGAGGAAACCCCAAGGCTTAAGTTCTGATATTTCAAAGTCCTATGGCCACATATACTGTATATATATTTACTATATGTTATAGTGAACAATGAAGTGTTGCTTCACTTTGTAAAAAGAAAATTCCCCTTCATTTTAGCTTTTGAATAAATCGGCAGCACATATCGGCCTTCGGCGGACCCTGACCTCTAAAAATCGGCATCGGTTATAGAAAAACCCATATCGGTCGATCTCTAATCTGGGACAAATCCTGAGTCACAAAAAGATGTTTTCAATGAATGAGAGTTTCTCTCCGATTAAGTAAGTTTGAGTTTGTAAATTGAGCCATATAAATTACTTATTTTTAACCTTGTTTTAATTCTGAGACCTCAGGTCGGGGTTATCAGAACCTAATGTATTTTACTGCGTCTCACTGAATGGTAATTACAAGTCCTTGAACCGCTCACTAACAGAATCATATTATATATAGTAAATAGTAACACTCATGTGAAGATTATGTTTGAGGTTGTGTACTGACCTTTGCCCTCCCGGGGCCTCTTCTTGATGCCCAAGTCAAAGGAACCATTGGAGGCCGGCTGTTGTGTTTTGGGTTTCCGTCCTCCTGTGGCACAAACACATGTTATTTGTTGTTATACCAATACAAGAGGTCAGTCAGAAAAAATGACAGACATTTGAATCGATGAAAACCCAAAGAAAATCAAATTCGATTTGTTTGTAGACATTTGTTGATTGTTCTGGTCCAAGCCTGTCACCTCTCAAATTTTTTTATGTGTATGAAGTTGCAAGGCGGCTGCACAATTGTCAAAACACAATATCAGCAAAATGTATTTATACTTAATTGTATTTCTTTAAATTGTGTAGAACTAACCATGTCAAAGGTATTGCAGGTCATATCACATCTTTATTAATGAGGGTTAATACAATATACATAATAATACATATAATTTTTTTCACCTCCTCTCTTCTTCTTGGCTGTAGTCTCACACTCTTGTGCAATAGGAAAGGTTTCCTCCTCAATGGCTGCACACTCTGTAGACACCTCCACCACTGTCTCCATCATTACATCATCTGCTGACAAACCACAGCACAACAGCCTTTACACTTACTGCACATAAAAAGTTCAAATTATGGAAAATTGCCAGATAGTAATTAGTAATATTATATATTAGATGGACACTTGAACAATAGTAGGTTCACTGAACAGGCCAGTTACAACAGTTTTGTTCCAGCAAATTAATAAACAAACCAACCATTAGGTTTGAGTAGTTCCAACATACAGAATATCAGTTTTAAACTATTTTAAATATAAATTGTTTACCTGTACTGCGTTCACTGTGCAAACCTCCAGGAGACTCCATGTGCAGAAGAGCCTCTGCAGCTTCAAAGGTTTTGTCAAAGCATACCATGTCATGAGCAGACATCTCCACTGTGAAAATAAAGCCCACACACATAAGACAGGCAAGGGCCGATAGTCAATTTGTGTTAGTAATCCTCGCCACAACAATTGTGATACAACACAAAACTATATATATCACAAAAACAGGTAAACAGAAAAAATCATGGTTAAATTTGAAGACACACAAATAATGATTTTACACATACTGAAATAATTATGGAATTAAAAAAAAAAGATATTTTTTTACTCTTAACAAAAAGTCCAATTGTATGCCATGTAAAATCATACAAATCAATTGCAATCCCTTGTATTCTATTTGATGGGCATTATCATTGTACTCCAACTTGAAAGTACAATGCTATGACCTATTGGGAGGATGTCCTCTTGTGGTCACTTACCAGTGTCGGTGACCTCGGTGACCACCTCCTGCTCTTCAGCCACGTCCTGCATCAGGTATGTCTCGTCTCCATAGACCACCACCTGAGCAGAGTAGCACTCTTCCACCTGAGCGCTGGGTACCTCCTCCACGATAACGGCAGGACAACCATCCTCCTGCAGGACCACTGTCTGCTCCTCTACTTCCCCATCAGCCTCAGACACAAGCACGGCCTCTATCTCCTCCTCTGTGGCCTGCTGCTCACACTGGATAGACAGCATTGCGTTAAACATCCATACAACAACCTGCACTGGTCCATCAATTCACCAAGCTGTTAGATGGAATGTCACACTTTAATGTCTTCCACACAGCCTTAAGATTAGAATAATTTAATGTTGTTCTATTCTATCTGTAGAGCCTTTTAATTTCTCTCTTCTATCTCCCCATAATGCAAATGTAATAATGAATAAACAAAACTTTTATGTGCTTGAGTTTACAAAATTAATATTATTGTAATGTTAGTACACATTTGTATTTATGATGCACTATGACATGCTCACGTACCTGTTGGGACTCCTCCACCACAGTAACATACTCCACTATGTTCCCTCCACTGTCTGACACTACCACAGAGGTCATCACTCATTCCTGCAGCAGAAAGAACAACAGGTCAAATTCACCTGACAGAGACACACAATCAAGACATAAATCAAATTATATTAAAGTCAAAATAAAAAAGACATGATTATGATCTCATTCAGTACTAACTTTAGTTCTGAGCAGGGTTTGCCAGAGTCCTAAATGTAGTAATAATAATGCAATAGTCATTATAGTCAAATAAAGCATGTTTTAAAATACTATATGCAGACCATGTGAGGGTGAAAAACCATTCTGGAGAAAGATGAATATAACAGCTATTGCATTTTCTTCAACTAACGCTAAACAAAAGTAGCCACGAATGTCCTGATAATGTTGTTTTAAAAGTACATCTGTAATAGTGCTAAACACATTTGTGATATAAAAGAAATCTGCATGGGTTAATTTGCAGGTTTGTTTGAAAAGCTCACAGGCGCTGTCCGCTATCTGCACTCAGTGTTTACTTTGAGAGCGGGCTACACACAACACAACTCTGATAGCTTTAGCTTGCTAACGCTAATGTTGCGGCTACAAAACTTAAACAACTTATGTAGTGCTGTTAACATCGACATGAAAACACAATTTACCCAATGCTCACACTACCTAAATACACAAACATATATTTTGAGTTGTTAAGCAAAAAGACTGAACCACTGAATTTAGGTTTCCAATGTTATTAGTTATTGGTTAGCAGTTAGCAGACTGCTATCTGACAGGTATTTTAAGCATAAGTTTGTCAAAACAAACACGGGGCAGTAAAAACAAGAAATAGTTTTCAATAGATTCAGAGACAGGTTTAAAAAATCAATACAACACGCTACCCTCACCTTGTTTTGCTTTGGTTAGCAAAAAGTAGTCTCACGGCGAAAGCTAGCTGGGCCTGACGGTAGCCAATATTAGCCAAGTTGACAAGGCCAAAGCGCTCCGGATCTTTGAATAGACCACGCCGTGGAACACCAGTCCTTACAAGTGAAACGGTTATTCGCAGTCTTGAAATAACAGTGATTAGCACCGAGAATGAACGCTTCACAGATATGTTTGATTTGCTCCTCTTTGTACAATCCGGTAGCTCTCCGGCGCGCCGCTTCTTCGCTAAACCAGAAAACTGATCCAGTGGCGACGCACGCACAGAGCGCTCTGACGTCACCACACGCCCAGAGCCTTATGTCAAACAAATATTATTTTGCAGACATTCATAAGCATTGGACTCCATTAACAATATAAATATATTTTAGACATAAATTAGTATATATTAGAAATTTTAATTGGAGTCATTGATTTACATGAAAAGATGTAGCCTAATATTATTACCTCCGTCCAGGAGGATCGGATTTGTGTGTGATGTGTGTGTCTGTTAGTGACTTGCTCAAAGACCACAGCACGGATTTGGATAGATATAACATTTATGCTTTCTCTTTAAAGGAAATAGTTAAATATTCCAATGAAGACAAATGTATTTATTTTTTGTAAATTTAAGTAACATTTTATGGTTTAAGGTTAATAATGGGGACAGAGCAGTAGCCTACTTAGTCACTCAGACGGGAATTCGAACTGGTAACCTTCTGGTTTTAGGGCAAATGCTTACTAAGCCACTGACACAACCGTGTTTTCATTTCAGACTCCAACTGCCCAGTCAGGGAATCAAACCCGTCTTGTGAGGCACAAGTGCTAAACCACTACACCGCCGTACAGACTGTTTCTCTAGACATAGATATTACAGAGATATTAATTAATTTGTTATCTCATGACACTAAAAGTAAACATGCTTGTATATAAATGTCATTTTGATTTTAATGTAAAACTTACAAATTGATTGAATGGCCCTCTCGAACCCCAGCACTTTTACTCTGGCAAAGGTTAATCTTTATCTAGTGTGCAGGAAATGTCACAGGTTTTAAACTTAGGACAATCTTTCTTTTTCAAGTCCACTGTGGTCTTTTTAAACTAATTATAATTTTATTACAATATTTAAACCAAAAATGTATCTCCGAGTTCTTTCTAGTTTTGAAAGTAATGGCACGTCTTTTCATCAAGATATATTCATAACTTAATCCTGTCCTGTTTTAGTCTTTTGTTAAAAAAATATTTTTGTCCAATTATGAACTTATTCCCATTTTGGATCTGGTTTAGTCTTGGTTTATGAATGATGGTATTCCTGGTTTAGTCATGTTTAGACCTGGTTTATACCCAGTTTTGCCATGAGCCATGCACCATATCTGCTTATTGTTTGCAAGATGAAAAAAAAAATGTATGAGATACCAGATAACCAGTGGCAGACGCTCTACTGTAATGGCTGCTTATATTTAAATTACCTTTCATCCTTGTGCCGTCGTGCAAGTGTTGATACATCTTCAAAATGTCCCTTGTAATGTTAACTCTGCTACCCAATATCCAGTTCTAATGCCTGGCCTGCCTCAGTGGCATGGCTAAATACAACATGTTCAATCACCGAAGCCCGAAGGTTATGAGACAAACTCCTGTGAATGCTGCTCCTCCCAAGCATTGTCCATTTTAAGAGTTCAGTTAGTTTAAACAACTCATACATCATAAAAGTTTCACATTACCCTTTTTTATTTTACAAAATCAAAGTTGTGGCTCACAGTTTAAATGTATCAATTGACTGTCCTCTTATAAAGACAAGCACAAGCATGATTCTCCTTCTACTGTTAAGTTTCTTCCTATAGTGACATTGGACATCAGCCATCAGTGATATCAGAGAAAAAACATGCTGTGGTAACATTTCACACCAAAGACCTTCTCACAAAATATTACATACAAAATGCACATTGAGATTTCTTTTTGTAGCCCACATACCTTAGCTTTTAAGTTACATTTCCATTCAACTGACTGGTTGAGCAAAGCAGAGAAAATACAAAAATATTTCATGAGTAATCCCTCAATTACCTTAAATAACTCATGTAATACACTTACAAACTGTCCCTTATCAACGCCATTGGCTTTGGGGAAAGATCACACAAAGCTGTGACAGTGTTCAAACCTATAGAACTGTGTGTTCATTTAGAGTGACTGTGTAATTCAGTGAATTAAGCAAACGTCAACATATAAAATGTTTTCCCATCAAACTCTCTTTTTCCTTTATATTTGCAGCAATGTTTGTACTAAAATACAGTAACTGTAGGAAGGAGGTCTGTAGTGGTTGAAGGCTGAGGTAGAGAGGTCTGTGTACCAGGATTTACAAAAAGGAGAAGTGAAGAGTGAGAGTTGTTTCCAGCTAATTTCTGTTAAAACCTGAGGAGTGATGTAAATGGCTCACTGTAGTTTTTCACGGAGTGTTCAGACAGTTTCTAAGTCAGTAAGTCAAAGATGCAGTGGTTAGTAAAAGTATCTGTTATGGCCTTTGTCACTTTTGTGACAGGATAATTCTGTGGTTCAGTGACAATGCCATGTATGGCAGTGTTAAGTGATCAATGTAAAAAACATTTTGAAAACAATGTCATGAAGCAGGCATGAACCCCTGAAAATACGTTGGATCAGTGAGTGCGCAGTCGATCTTATGTGTGGTCCGGGCCAAGGTAACTGGAGGGACAGAGGAAGGCACAGCAGCATCGAGACATTCAGGCGACATTTACTATATTGGAAAAAAACAGAGGGACAAACGTCAGTACAATATTCCATGGCTTTTTTTCTTAATTATACTTACAAATTTCTTGACAATAAATTTACAACAAAAATGTGTACTGATAGTGACTGTACCACAAAATAAAAATATAGGAAATAATGAAACTGGCAAAGTTACTAAGTTATGACAATAAGCCTGTTAACGGAAATTATTGAAGACTCAGTACCTTGGGTAGAACTACTGCATTTGCATCCTAAGAAGGCGCCGCTTGCCCTGAACAGCAAAATTTAGAAATCTGTTTTTATTGATCAGCAAGAGACGTCGTCCTCTTAAAATTATAAATAATAAAATAAATAATAAGGTATAGTTAGTAGCTGTAGTGCCACTATCTACGACCTACAAAAGTCAGTGGGTTTATGGGTTATTTACACAACTCAGCAGCTTGCTAGTAGATTATTGTGTCTGCCAGGCCACAAGAAGTGCTGTGACAGGCTCAGCTGCTCAAGTATTCAAAAATACGTTTTAATTTGTTTTAATAGACTGAACACAAAAGACAATAAACAGCCATTTAAACAAAAAGAGAATCCGCGTGTTTAGTCTGTGGTGATAAAATAAATGGCATTTAGACTTCATTTCTATTACTTAAGTGACAATGACCTCCAGTAGACATTTATTGGAATACATGCTAGCTTCCTGTAGGCTACTCATTCTGAACAGCCACAGTGGGTACTGTGTGTGGAAGTTGTTACTGGGAATACCCTAGCCTGTCAATTGCCTAGTTCATATACGTAATTGTGAAGTAGGTATCAACCAGCTTACAAAATAATGACTGAACAAAGTTAGCATGCACTAAAAACGGCATGAGAAATGATTGAATACAATACCTCAGACGAAGGGGCATCATCGTCATCTGGAGCTGGGATTATCCTTCCTGTCACTGGACCCACACCAAGCACCTTAGGCCTTTTATCTGATTTGGGAGTTCCCTCAAGAACTACAACAATGTACTCTCTCTTGGCATCTTCTGCTACTGTGTCTACAGTCATTTGAACTGGCACAGCCTCTACCACTGGGGCAGCCTCTACTGGGGCAGGTTCTACTGGGGCAGGTTCCACAGCAGCCAGGGCTTCTTCTACGACTGGGGCAGCTTCTGCTGGGGCAGCTTCTGCTGGGGCAGCTTCTGCTGGGGCAACTTCTACTGGGGCAGCTTCTACTGGGGCAGCTTCTACTGGGGCAGCTTCTACTGGGGCAGCTTCTACTAGGGCAGGGGCTTCTTCTACTACTGGGGCAACTTCTACTGCAGGCAGGGCTTCTTCTACCACTGGGGCAACTTCTACTACAGCCGGGGCTTCTTCAACCACTGGGGCAACTTCTACTGGGGCAGGGGCTTCTTCTACCACTGGGGCAACTTCTACTACTGCCGAGGCTTCTTCTACCACTGGGGCAACTTCTACTGGGGCAGGGGCTTCTTCTACCACTGGGGCAGCTTCTACTACAGCCGGGGCTTCTTCTACCACTGGGGCAGCTTCTACTACAGCCGGGGCTTCTTCAACCACTGGGGCAGCTTCTACTGGGGCAGCTTCTACTGGGGCAGCTTCTACTGGGACAGCTTCTACTGGGACAGCTTCTACTGGGACAGCTTCTACTGGGACAGCTTCTACTGGGGCAGCTTCTACTGGGGCAGCTTCTACTGGGGCAGGGGCTTCTTCAACCACTGGGGCAGCTTCTACTGGGGCAGGGGCTTCTTCAACCACTGGGGCAGCTTCTACTGGGGCAGGGGCTTCTTCTACCACTGGGGCAGGTTCCACAGGGGCAACTTCTGCTGGGGCAGGGGCTTCTTCTACCACTGGGGCAGCTTCTACTGGGGCAGGGGCTTCTTCTACCACTGGGGCAGGTTCCACAGGGGCAGGTTCCACGGGGGCAGGTTCCACGGGGGCAGCGGCTTCTACTGGGGCAGGGGCTTCTACTACCACTGGGGCAGGTTCAACTGCTGAAACCTCGTCTGTTTCTTTAGGTTGAACTTCTGAGACGTCAGGAGTAGATGCCAGGTATTCCTGCACTTCATCTATTTTTGGTACCTCCAGGGTAGAGGCCGATGCCAGCACCACTGCAACAGAAGACGCAGCCATCAAAATGTCAATATTGATGAAGCACAGCAGACACAAGGGTCAGTTTAAACACTGTTATATGCCAGTACAAAACTTTCAAAAGATCTGCATTATGACCTGTTGTTTCAGCTAAGAAGAGTTAAAGCTACATAAAGGGTGCAATGTTCTCTCATCAAATCACACAGCCATTTAAAAATGTAGTTTTCAGTGCAAATCAGAGATCTGAAACCACAACAATTTTTTTGCTAGAAACAATTCACTGAAGACCAAATTACTTTACACTAACCCAAGAAAAGCAACATTGAATGTTATTAATTTAACATATTATATTAGTAGTAGTAGATTTTCTTTGACAAAAATAGACAAGACAAATTAAGGAGGGCAGTAAAAATTTTGGTTTGATAAAAACTTTATTTT
>JAVQJW010325891.1:0-10133 GCA_036025195.1 Hypseleotris klunzingeri
AAACTGTAACGTATAGTCACATGCCCACTTTTCCAGCTTAAAGCACATCAGCATTGAGAAAAAAAGTATATGCCCCAACAGGTGCCATGTTGTCATTTTCACTTTTCACCATTACTTTATTACGTTACTTTTCAGTTGTACGATCTGGCAAACAACACTTTCACATTTCATCTATATACAAAATTCATTACAATTACTGGGAATACTGCATTTTTCATAAAGGATTTAATGGATATTCAACATGCCACCTCTGGCCAACAGTATGGTTGTCTTGATCTTTATAACCTTGCCTCAGGGCCATGTGAAAGAAAATCTTAATATAGCGAAAACGCAGCTCATAACATGACCTTTTTATCTTTCCTTCTCACATGAAAACTAATTCACATAACCATGCATATCTGGAATTAAAGCGACATCCTCTGTGATTTTTCTATAATGGGAATTAATAGTAAAACCTCTGTTGAACTGTCTTTTCTGAGTCTCCTTGTAGGATCTATCGTTAAGTGGCCCTCTTAACCCCAGCATGTCTCAGTGACCGATTATAAAGTAGGTCCTCCATAATGTTTCCTTCAGTCTCTGGTGGCCACCATAGAACTGTATCGTCAGGGTTATGGGGAAGGTTAATGTGTAGTGTGAGCTGCCAGCATAATTAGTTCTATTAGAATTTTATTGATCAATCCTGGCACTTTGCCCTAAACTGTGAGCCCGGTCATAGGTTGTGAAAAGAAAGAAAATAAAAAATAGGTAGTATAAACAGACAAAGTTCAGTTGAGTGCATTCACTTTCTCCAATGGTTTATTCAATATTAAAACGATTGACCGTTTAAATGAATTTGACCTAGCCATTATTTATCCACTTTTGTTAGTTGAGATGTCTTCCCGTTTGCATCAAGAAAGAGCTCTTTAAAGACGGCTGTGTGAAGTGAAGATGGATACAAATGAAGATGGGAAAGAAAGTACTTAGGGTGCAAAACACGGCAAAGGCAATGGGGCAAATGGGATGACATTGAAAGCAACTATAAGTGAGTTAGTTAATTCTTTTATATTAATTCTATAAAATAGCAGCCAAGGGGCGTATTGTACTTGGTACTCAAACTGCATGTTGTGCGAGAATTAATCCTAGTTTTTGGCATGATTTAGAGCTGTTTTAGATTAATTTTACTGTTCATTTCGACCTGGGGGGAGGGCCTAAATAACTGATTTAGACACAGTTGATCAAGCAAAAGGTATTTTCAGGTTTAAAAAAAATGTAAGCATTACAGTAGCTCGTCTGTGTAATAATGAACAGCTAACTTAGTGTTTGGGTGAAGCCTGCTGTGATGTGTTTAGGAAACCAAAACTAAGAAGAGCAAAGCAATCTAAACTTAGTAAGATCATTAAGTGTCGTATAAAGTCACAAACTATTAGAAAATATATTGGATAAAGTAAAGATTTTAATAGTACCACTTTCCTAGACATCCAAAGATGCTTAACAGTTGAATTATTAATTCACTCCACTGTCACACTGCTGGTCTCCCATAGTTTTATATATTCTTGCATTTGAGTGAACTAAGCTGTTTGTAGGGACAACTAGAGCAGACCAATTTTGAGGTCAAACAAAAGTAATCAGTAAACAATGCGGGACCCTTACTGTATAACTGTAAAAAATCAATTTGTGCAATAACACTGAACAAACATAATGCATTCTCTTCTACTGTTTGAACCACCCTAAACCAGCATTATGGAATCAATGTTAAAACCCCCTCAAAGTTGACTGCGCATGTGACTATTGTGTACGTATGTAATTGTCACCGTTATTTTTCTCTCTTCTTGTGACACCCCCAACTCTCCCTTTTCTCCCCACCTCCAGGGAAGCTGGCGCAGAAAACTGGGGCACAGAGGGCTGCCAAACCACCGCATCCACCGCTGTCCACACCAAATGCCTGTGCAGCCGCATCTCCACCTACGCCGTGTTAGCGCAGCAAGCTAAAGACCCGGTGAGTCACCCACGCGTAGCCTTGTGCACTCTTATGGGACTTGGGGCGGGGGCATGTAAGGGAACCACCACCAGAGGCTAGTTCAGTGAGCAGATGACTTATTGTATTATAAATTTAGATGGCGTCGCTGTCTGATAAGTTTTTGTATTTGTCCTCCCTCTGAACAACTTTGATGGAATGACTGGTAATATGGCCTGTCTAGTATATTCATTACCTTACTAAATTTATTTTGCACTGTTATGGCGCTACTCGGCTCTACTCTACTCAGCTTTGTTTTACTCGGTTTGGTTTATTTTCCATTACTTTTAGTACCGCTTTGTTGTTGGCCCCATGGTGACATCCTAGCAGTGGTGTACTTTCTTCTGGCCTTGTGACTTTTTATCACTCGAAAGCATACACAGAAAATGCTGCAGACAGCGAGATGAAATACTTTTGACCAGACTGCGTGGTGACACATTTTAGTATCGGCTAGTCTCGCTTGGAACAGACTTGCGAAAATACTAAAAAAGTACCTGGTTCTGGTAACAGTTGCCCAGTGGAAATGTTCAAAAAGCAATGAGTAGATTTGAGTAGAGCTAGTGGAAAAGCACTGTTAGAATTAGTCCCCAGACCTGGATTCTTCTGGGGTATCTTCTTGTTTGAGGAGTCAAAGCAACTACTTCCATGGGCCAGTTCAGTGAGCTGTTGAGTTATTGTGTTATAAATTTAGATGACGTGGCTATCAGATGGGTTTTTCTGTAGTGCTAGTTGACATTTGTTGTCTTTCAGAATAAGTTTGGTTGAATGATGTTGCTACTGCTCAAGGAGTTTAAAAATACGAGCCGTCTGCCTTCATTGTCTTTACAACGGTCGTAATGTGTGAAGTTTTGGCTCTGAGTTTAAATCACTGGCTCATTGTGTGCCTTAAATTATGTTGATTAGCTGTCACTCTCCGCTTAGTGTTGCTTAAACTTTGAAAAGGTCAGGCAGCAACTTTTATCAAGCGAGAGGAAATGCATAAAGAAGAAAAAGAAAGATGGTGAAGTTGTTGTTGGAGTGTGTTTGTGTGATGTTGCCTACAGCACAAAACCTGCATATCTATAAATAGTTCACATGGCTTGCAGTGTGTGCGGGAGAGTGACATGATTAAAGAAGGCCTTTAACAGTTCAGGGTTAAGTCTGTTATTATACTGTTATACTGTGTTGAGCTAATGGGTATCCACAAGATCTGACACTTGACTTAGCCTTTTGCCACTACATCAATTTACAATTCAACCACCACAACAAATACATGCATTAGGGCTGCATCGTGTATGGCAAATTCACCATTCTAACAATAACACAATTTACAATACACAATTTGGACTAGTGAACCATGAATCTTCTACTTCTGCCCAAACTTATACAAGAGGGTGTGGTTGAACTTAATGTGTCAAAACAGCACCTAAATAATACATATTCATTCATATAAATATATTTTTGTATGTTTTAGGCAGCTACAGTGATGTTCTACACATGCAGTACATATGTTCATGTTATGTCTTTGTCTTGTTCTCACAGATTGACTCTGTCCTTTGCCCTTTCAAGTGTAAGACGCCTAGACACACAATGTTCTCTTTGGCTTAATGGGCCTTAATGCTTTTTGAACTTCAAGACCCTTTACAAGCAGAGGTTGAATTAAATAAGCACATTTGTAGAAATTGAATTGATTGTCTTGGGTGTTATATTTATACAGCCTTGGTGAACATTTGACCTTATACAATTTAAAAAGATTATTAAATGGAAGCATTTAAGTAGAGCACAGATTTTGAAATTTTTATTGACTGTGTTTTGCAATGGTAAAGTGGATCTTATAGCTCAGGGGTAAATGCTTTATCCATTAAGCAACAATGTCCTCATACCTCACAATGTTTGAATCCTTAAAATGTACTTGTCCCAGACAGTTATCCAGTTCTCAAAAAGTTGTTAATAATAATAATTTGTTTGTCTCTTGTGGCTGGAGTTAATATTTTTGTAGCAGCTGATATTTCAATATCTCAAATTGGCAATGGAGAATTCCAGAGCCCAGACAGTGTTGTAAATATTTTGGCTCATTACTTACCATTGCCAAATATGTTACCAAAATAGGTCCATTGCTTTTTTTCCCCCAGTGACTCAATAATACTAGTGAAAGCATCCTTAAGTGGTAGCACTCATGAATGTATGTGTGATGTGTGTAACCAACTCAATAGAAATAATAAACATAATGTACCTATGAGTGATTATGCTTTCCAAAGGACTTTTTGTAGTTTTTATATTTTTTTCTGTATACCACATTGTTTGTCTAATGGCTTCTTTTTGGGATACTGTGCCATTACCCAATCAGCCATAATGAAGTATTGTGTCAGAATTCTAACCAGGCTTACCTAAATTCCCTTTTCTTTTTCCACATCAGTGACTGTTTCCACACATGAATGGGAGCTGTCACTTAGAGGGAATAAATTCGAACTGCTAATTATTGCAGCTGTGAAATTACAGCAGATTTTCAATATTCTCAGTTTTCTTCACAGTTTCTTTTTCTCGACCCATCATTAGCATTGCAATCATTAGTGCCATGCTAGACTGAGAGATTCATCTGTCTATTTTAAATTTTATATTTTTCTTGATAAATTATGTAGATTGCTAAACTTGCCAAACTTGTGGGACATGAAAAGTTAATCTTGGCTAATGCTATTTTTATTCTCTGCTTATATATACTCTTCTGTTTATATGTAAATGTAAAAATATAAATGGGGTCAATGTAAGGTTATGGCTTAAGGTGAGAAACTGCATTTATTCATTATTTTGTCCCTCAAAGATAGAATTAGTTTGTAAAGCTTTGAGGCATTTTTTCCTACGTTCTTTCTCTTGAACTAGCGAGAAAGAGCAGTGGCTATCGCATGGAAAAACACTGTGGTTTTGACCCAAAAGTGGAGTGGGTCATTCCAACTGCTATTTTTGTGTTTCTATTACTTCTCTTCTGGCTGAATACTATTGACTTTCCTCTCAACACAGCAAGCATGTAGAGTGAAAGGGAACTAATAGGGAAAGAGACATTGACTTTAGTGACATCTGTTAGGAGTGTAGTCATTACCGATTCATCACTCAGCTCCAGCCTGCCACTATAGAACGGTGGTCGCAGTATGGGTCAGTATATTTATGTCAATGGCTCTCAGACTGTAGCAAGCAAAACAGCTGCTGATGCTTTAGAAGCTACTGGTAACTTTTGCTGTAATTTGTAACTTTAAATGTAGTCATGTTTGTTAGTATTTTAGTTTGGCGTAATGCAAATGTCGACTCTAGTATTTCATGTCACAATTGTTTACAATATTGTATAGTATATCTACTGTACAGTTAACAAGAGATACTAATTAAAAATGGCAGAGGTGTGCTTCAAAACAGACAATTTTTTTGGTTAGATTAGTTGCCTCAGTTTAAAACCTTCTTATAAAAAGCTGTGCAGTCATTTCTGAAACAGAGAAGGATTGCCACTTTCTTTCTAATCATTGTGTGTGAGTTTATTAGCTGGATTTGTCAACTGAGAATGCAATCGCTGACACTTGTATTTTATAACAAGATTGCCTTATGTTCATGTCTTACCTTATGTTAAGCCGTGCACCAATTGTCATGTGGGCACTATGTTGAAACACTAGTAGATTAAGTATGCTTGTTTGTACTGTAAAATTGTTGAAGATTACCCATGCATTAACACTTGCAAGTACAAAGCCATTGCACTATATCAGGGGTGCCCAAACTTTTTTCACTGAGGGCCACATTGTCAAAAAATAATACCAAGGAGGGCCACTCGCTGCAGTGATCGATTTGATTTCACCAAATGTCCCTTGAATTGTATGTGTTTTTTTGACACATGCTGTATTTTCTGGTAGTTTCTTTATATTATAACCACACATAAAAATGGAAAGATTCCTTGTAACACATTGAATCCTTCTCATTTAGTTGGATTATGAAGTAAAAACACAATTTCAGGCAATTGAGAAGAAAGACTAAGGGCCACAAAAATTGCTCCAAGGGGCGCATTTGGCCCCCGAGGCTGCAGTTTGGACACCTCTGCACTATATGATGCTGTGGTCTGTGGTATTTTTTGCTTTGAATATTATGCCTTTGTACCATAGCTTTCACACACTAACTGAAAATCTATTTTTTGTACACCTACATGTTACAGACAGGCAAGGTGTTGATATATTATTTAAGGTTATTTTTACATTTATTATTTAAACAGTGAAGCATGGAAAAAAGTATAGTAGTAGTGACAAACATGCACGCCCCTGATCCCCACATACTTGCATCAGCGCTGTGGTGTGGCTATTGGAACAGAGCGGAGTATCAGCGGCCCAGCTCTGACAGCTTATCCCGGGCCACGGCACCAGGGACAAGGAGAGATGTGGATTAACCTCCATGTTTAATAGAAAAAGAAGGGGTTGGGGAGTGGGGGGTGGATTCAAGGGGGTTGGCGGGAAGAGAGAAAGAGAAGGAGGGATTTAGAAGCAGTGCTGCTATTACGGGGCCGTTTACAGTGGAGCCAGGGATAGCCAGTTAATCCTGTTTACTTTCTATAGCCTTTCAGATTTCCCAGAGCGTGTGAGTGTGCATCCTGTGTAAGTGTGTCAAGAGTTGTTACTTTAGTGAAACAAATGAACTTCAGTTATATCAAATATCTATGTATAATTGTGTTGGTCCGGATGTAGTCCCAGTTTAACCTTTACAAATTTCAACTAGTAAATCCAGAGTCCTCTATATGTGAGCTAAACAATTTGGTTGAAGTAACTATGTCATAAAGCAAATGTGAATAACACAGTCATATTGTTATCCCCAACTTATAATTACCGACGCCAGGAGGTTATGTGATCGCCGTCGTTGGCGTGTTTGTGTGTGTGTGTGTGTGTGCGCGTGTGCGTGTCTGTGATCAAGATAACACTAAAACTACTGCACGGATTAGGATGAAACTTTTAGGGAAGTTCAGGACTGGTTTAAGGAAGAGGTGATTGAAATGGGTACATCTGCGATAAATATTAATTAAGTTATTAATTAATTAAGCTTAAACTTTTAAATGCTATAACTCAGAACCCAGAAAGTTAGAAGTAGATCTGGCAAAAACTGTTTGAGTTATAGCATTTAAAAGTTTAAGCTTAATTAATTAATAACTTAATTAATATTCATTGCAGCTGTACCCAATTTTAATCACCTCTTCCTTAAACAAGTCCTGACGATTCCTGAAAGCTTCATCCAAATCCGTGCAGTAGTTTTTGAGTTATCTTGATCACAGACGCGCACGCACGCGGACACGCACGCGGACACGCACGCACACACGCCAACGCCGGCGATCACATAACCTCCTGGCGTCGGTAAAAAGGCTAAAGAGCAACAACAGACTAGAGTTAGCAAAATACAACAGACAAGGTAACAATTTAACAATGCTATCAAGACTTACCTAAGTAATTACCTTAGTTTCGTTTTGTTGCAGCACACCGGGGCAAAACGTGCGATTTAGAAACAGCCGTGTGAGCTTGGCACCAGTAGCTAACCGACACACCACACTAAGCCCAAAGATCACAATCAATATACAAAATACTGCAAATCCAGATAAATAAACAAGCAAAACAGCTACGTACCAAGTCGCCACAACACCACAACGCCACGAGCCCCGAAAACAATGGCTGAACCCCAACTACCTGCAGCTTTAGTATCAGGTTCAATCAGCGAGACACACGGGGTGGGTGCAGGTGAAACATTCACGGGGCGCAGCAAGTTAGAATTTGGAACACCCCTGAACCTACCTGGTTACATGCCATTACCAAATCTTGTGGGAAAACGTCGGCCAAGGAGCTAAAGGGGGCTTTTAGTAAACTGACGCTAGACGCTGAAAAAGTCCTAGAAGCAAATGATGATCTGGCTGCTGCTTACGCTGAAGCATGTGGTGAGGAAGAGGCCACTCTGAGTGGTCAACAAAGAGTGGACATCTCGTAAACCCTGAGCTGTGTGTGGGCCTTGAAGTTGCTGAAACAGAGTATGAGCGTCTTTCAGAGCTCCAGCCTGGTGTGGGCTTAGAGAGGTATGACTTCATGCTTAATCATCTTGAAGGAATCATTAGAGCTGGTAAAGAGGCTAATGGCCAGTGGAACCGGTGGGCTCCAGCCACAGAGCAGAGGGATCTGATGCGCTGGATGCATGAGCTGGAGTTTCGCCTACCAAGACTGTCCGAGGCGCGAGATCTGATGACCAGAACAGCAGATTTACTGGTGCCGTGCTTAGAAGGGACGTCAGGCGGCTGGTCGTGCTTCTTCCTGTGGAGGATCATTGTGTTCGAGGCTCGGCAGAGTGACACTGGGTTTGCCTTTAGGAGCCTCCACAGAACACTCTAGTGGAAGGTGTTGTGGCAAACCTGCTGCCACGCCCCCTTTGCTAATTGAGCCCCACCTGAGCTCCAGGTGGGACCAATCTCAATCAATGTGGTGCTCCACTGACTTTAAAAGGGAAGCTCTTGGCTCATTTGTGTGTTTTCACTGTGGAGATGGTGGCAATTTTGGTGGCATTGCGGTGGGCTGAAATGGCTAAATTAAGTAGGGTATTAGTGTGCTCCGACTCAGCTTCAGTTCTGACAAGCAAGTCTTTTCATTCAAGTTGTCAAGATATTCTCTACGACATCCTTATAACTATTTTCAGGATTCATCAGGCAGGGGGTCAGGTTCAGTTTTTGTGGGTACCAGCGCATGTTGGGATCAGTGGAAATGAAAAAGTGGACAGATTGGCAAAAGATGCTCTTAAAAAAGGAAGTGTGGAAATGAGAGTTAAAAGCAGCAAAGTTGAAGCAAAATGTCTGGTGTGGAGGCAATTAATTCAGGACTGGCAAAGGGAGTAGGACACTGCAATGAAAGGGAGACATTTATATCACGTTCAAAACAAAGTATCAGGGTCATATCCATCATATCCAGAGTGCAAGGGGGGCATAGGAGAGAAGAGACCGTAATTACAAGACTTAGGTTGGGGCATTGTACACTTAACAGGACTCTACACATGATAGGAAAACACGAGACAGAGTGGTGTGAATGTGGCCAGGAAGAGGAAACAGTGGAGCATGTGGTTTTAAGGTGTAGGAACTACAGGGTGCAGAGGGAGAATCTGAGGAAAAGGTTGAGGGAGCTGGGGGTTCTTGAGTTCACATTGAAGGGTATTTCGAGTTGTTGTAGTAGAGAACAGGTAGGGGTACTAGTGTCCTTTTTAAAAGAGACAGGGCTTTATGGTAGGATATAGTAAGTGTTAGCTGGATAGTAAGTAGGTGTAGTATGTAGTTTCTTTTTAGTTTTTTTTTTCTTCTTTTCTTTGTACACAAATTGTGAAGCTCACGTTATGTCCCATACTCCGGAACAGGAGGTGGCGGTAATGCTCCTTTAAGTTGGTTGTCAACCGCCGTTAAACAAGAAGAAGAATTTGTGTGTTTTCTGGAGCTGGAGCAGGACTGTATGAACTTCTACACGATCCCTGTTTCTCAAATGGAAGGATCCTCCGGAGCTCAACCACTACCTAGTGGACCTCTGGAGGATCCTCTGGAGAGTTCTCCTTGCGCTAAATGTGCCCCATTTGGAACAGGATTCAGAGGAGCTAAGGTGTCATGGCGGCATGTCACGTGATCAGATCAGTAAGCTGAAGCAAATTTTTTATTTAACTATTAAAACCTGCTCTGAACCTGCAAAACTTGTGATAACCTCCCAGTGTAACTACTTGTAAATGATATTTCTGTATTTTACTCAGAGGTCAATTTTTTATATATATATTTTTTTTAATTTGTTGCTTACTTTTATTTCTAAGGTTACATTTTGATTTACTTTGTACATATTCAGTTAGTTTTTTTGTTTAGTTGTTTTTTATGATATTATTATATTTTCATGAAAAATACAGTTAGGTAGGTAAAGTAGCAGCACATGGGCAGATCTTATACAGCTGACCACATGGTCCTGAGTTCAAATCCCACTCATGACAATCTGCTGAATGTCTCTCCTTCATTTCATGACATATCAACTCATTAATAAAAGTAAAAGATAAAACTAAAATATAAAGAGCAAATTAAGTCCAAAGATTAACTGATATCTTTTTAAACCATTTTAGTCAAACACACACTAATATAAAATAATTTGTTATCAAACCA